>PVIR01008486.1:0-56610 GCA_004026965.1 Petromus typicus
CCGGAACCACTGAGCTAACTCCCCGGCCCAGGAAATTCTTAAAAAGCACCGTGACACTGGGAGCTAAGCCACACACTGCATGTGGGTTAGGACTAGAGACACGGGGCCTCGCGGTGGCTGTGTGAGCTGGTCCCCGCCTAAAGGGGTGCTTTATTAGAAGTGGGGCTGTGTTACAGACCCGGTGTCCTGCTCTCTAGGGCAAGGCCTGGAGGACAGGTCCCTTCTGAGGGAAGCAGCCCCCTTTCTGGATCCGGGGACAAGCGTGGAAGAAAGGACACTGCCTTTCCCCAACAGTTTATGTAAATAATCAAAGGAGTACCCTGCAGGTTGAAACAAACCTTTATATGTTTTAATGTGCTGTCAGGTCAACAGTTACTCTACTGTACCACGCTGGTTGCCCATTTCCCTTGTCTTTGAAAGGGAATAAGGAAAACTACATTCTGTTACCCTGGTGAGGTCTGAGGAGACAACATGGACTTTGTGCCTTTATACCTCGAGGTGACAGCACGCACGGCCCGGCTTCCTGAGGATCCTATGTCTACTGTCTGGTGCCCAGCTCCCGGCTCCGGGTCAGGACTACACTTGAGTACTCTGAGAGCCGTGTAGCCCACACCAGAGCCTGGGATTCTTCCTCACAGAGAAGTGTCTTCATGGGCTGGGAGACCGGGCTGCAATGCGCGGCCAGGTGAGCAGTATGACGGTCCTTAGCCAGGGAGACGGCTCCCAACATGTCCCCAATCACAGGCACCCTCACCCTCCCAGTCTTCTCCCCAGCTCCTGCTACAGGGGCTGTGGAAAACGGGCCCTCTTCCCCTCTGGAGGTTTGCTGGAAAAATCTAAGACTCGATAGAAAAAAAAAGGCACACAAATTGGTCAATGTGCCAAAGGGAAGGACACGGGGTGGCTCACAATTACTCAGAAACACATATGCCTCTTTCAGGCAGGATTTAGATGGAAACAACAAATAATTTTTCGGGAGTCCAGGGGGTTGGGGTGAACTTAGGGCTTGGGACTCGGGCTACAAACACCCAGTGTGGCCTTCAATCTGACTCTCTGTTCCGTTATGGAGGCTTCTGTGTCAAGTAATACATCCCAGTGAGCTGGTGGCCTGTCTGTCACCTACCGAGGCCTTGGCCAAAGACAGAAGAAAAGCTATCTTTCCCGCTGACGCACCTTAGGGATTCTTTCGGGGTGCTCCCCAAAAAATCCTCTTTCGGGGTGATCTCCAGAGCCCACTTTGCTCACGGCTGGGCCGGGCCTGGCACACGCAGGTGTGTGGTGTGTGGTAAGGATGGGCAGGTGCTGGGCACAATGAACAGCACAAAGGCCAGATCCCGCTACAGAATCAAGGTGCCAGCTGAAGGTAGAGCCTGGATCCCACACGCACCCAGCTGTGCCCTTCTGTGGTAAAACCACAGCAGAGACAGATCTCGTGGAAGGAAGGGGAGGTTACCAGGATGGCAGTGGAGGGGGACAGACAGCACGGGGCACTTCTAGCTATTCCCCTCGAGGCCCACAGTGGAGGCCACACTGCGCCCATACCGCAGCACACAGATCAGCAAGAGGGGGGACATGACAGATGGCTCTGCTACCCTCAACTTCCCAGGTCAGCGTCTTGAATGGAGACCAAAGACTCACTCATGGTGCACAGTCCAGGCCACACCCGTGGGAACCTGGAACCCGCCAGGTTTGCCGCCTGAACACCCTATGCCCTGTAGGGGGCAGCACTGTCTGGAACAGGAGCCTTGACCTGTACATGGACGACTCCCCAGGAACAGAGGAGGCTAGAGAGGGCCTTGGGGATGGAGCTCTGTGGGAAGCGGAATCCTAGTTTCCATGATGTGTGGAGCAAAGAGACGGGTGGACAGGTAGAGGTCACAGAGATGCCGTTTCCTGAGCCCCAAGAAGGGCTTTGAGGGGAAAGAGCAGAAGGGAACCGGGCCAGGTGGGGTTAGTGGGCACAACACAGGCCCTTCGCTCCCACTTCTGCGCCTGGTCACGGTCTCTGGTGACATAAACTGCTTAGTTTCCTCGACACATCTACCAGAAATAGAAAGTAAAAGCCAAATGAGAATTAAACTCGTCAGCCATTCAAGTCTTGTTAGAACCCCTCCAGAGCTACATCCCTGTTATGTCCCTCCAGAATAGTTAATTCCCTTACAGTATCTCTCAGATTTAAAGCACCATACCCATTAACCATGCTTCATGCGAAGCTTCCCCAGGCTGAAGAGTAACAATGGCTTCACTTCAAATGTCAAGTACTGTTCTTGGAAGAGAGGGCTCCTGAGGACCCTCAAGGACAAGCTTGTGGGGTGAGGGGCGCTCCCTCCTTTGAGGACTGGGATATGGCCGGGATGTGGCCACACTTGCACCAGACACTGCCACCAGGCACCTGGGACCACAGAGCACCCCCCCATCCAGCTTAATGAACTCAGGGCAGTGCTGCCTATGTCCTCAGCTACCTTGATTTCAATACAAAAGCTCCCTGGGTATTGGGATGTTAAGTGCACTGCATAGTACATTTTCTACCCTTCTCCCTAAGTCTGATGCAGGCAAAACACGCATCAGGTAGCAGAAGGTATTCTGGCTGGAAGACGCTCTCTGCCTTGAAGTCTGTGCCAGGAGGATGCCTGGGAAGCCGCTGGCTGGGATGTGCCCCAGGTCCCTCGCTGGCTCTGACATCAGAGCCCGGGGCTCTGGGCACGTCTGTTGGCCCTGCGGCCCTGTTCATTGTTCTCAGATCACTGGTCATTTTTGAATTCCAGCTCCCTGCCCCTCACTTGAGGGCCTGGGTCCAGACCACACAACTCGGGCTCAGCCTCTCTGACTCACTGGGTCATGTTGAAAAGGAAGGCCACTACTGGACTATAAAAAAGAAGGGATTCGGTATTTACCGCAGCCCATGGACTGTGCTGCTCTCTTAGAAAACACGTGGTTCCTTCTGCAGGTCTCTTCAAAACACTGGAAGTGACACCGTGCTGCAAATGGGAAGTGGAGGTGCCAGGGAGGCCGGAGACAGGAGCAGCGGGTGGATGAGGAAGGTGTGCACGCGGTGCAGACAGGCAGAGGGCCACGGTCCCCGGGGCACTCACTTCCGACTGGGCTCACACCAAGGGCCACGGACACGCAGGTGAGGTCTTGCCTGCTCAGCTGTGTCCCAGGAGGTCGACAGTGACTTCAGTGTCTGCGGCAACGAGGCGATGAGCGCGAAGCTGCTGCTGTTTCTGCAGTGCTCGTGCGTGGTTCGCTCGCGCATCTTTGCACCTTTTCCCCTTCCCTGGCGGCTCCTAATATTTCATCTGCTCTCTGCACTCCACTCCCCGTGGCCTCTGACCCTGCCCCACCTCACCATCTCTCGGGTGTGTATCTAGACGAGCCCGTGCTGGTCTCGGAAATGCTGGACAGTGCAGGCACCACGGCTGGCTGCTCTCCCTCTCCCTCTCTCTGCTTCCTGCCCGCCATGCCCCGAGCAGCTCTCCTCTGCCAGGGCCCTGTGCCCATCCTACCTTAGAGGCAGCCCACTGTGGACTGCAAGGTCTACAAACTGTGGGCCAAAGTAAACCTCTGCTGCTTCACACCGTGGGTGGCCAGGATGGCGTTCCGGGGCAGGGGAGTGACAGAACTCTCCAAGAAAAAACTTCCGTCTCCACGGACAGGTTTCATGATGAGGAGACACTCAAACACCAAGAACAGACGGTGGCTGCGGCTCCAGGGCTGCGTGCGGACCGCAGTGAGGCCGAGGAGCCGACTCTGACCCCAGGAGCGAGGCCCCACACCTGAGGACCCGCACCCTGGCCCCCACTCACCTTTAACATCATTAAAGCTCGTCTCTGAAAACCCTTCACTCAGGTCGATCAGGGTCCCCTCCGACTTGCACCGCGGGAGGCCGCTGGAGTTGGCCGCCCGGATCCGCTGGGCTGCCATCCTGGACTGCCTGGCTGCCCTCCCGGGCACTAAGGTCTCATGCCTCCTCTTGCCCCACTCCACAGGGCTGGGGCTTCTGGTGCCTCACGGAGGTGTCAGCTTGGCAATGTGCTACTTCCTGCAATGAGAAGGGGGGGTATTCTCTGAGTGTGGCTTCCAGCCTTCTTCACAGGAGGAGGGGGCCTCTTTCTGCCAGTGTCTGCTTTTCCTGGCAGGGTGGGAGCACGGAGCCAGGGCTGGCTGCACTGTGTACCCCTGGGCTATCTCCCGGCCCACAGGAGACCTGTGAACACACAGGGGGGACCTGTGAACTGTGTGTGCCAGCCCATCTATGGCTGCATTGAGAGGACCACACACGGCTGCAGGTCCAGGAAGGAGACGCGACTCCCTGCCCTCACACTGCTAATCCCCCTCACAAAGACCAGGCACAGTGGCTCAGTGGCTGAGGAGTGGCTAACACAGAAGCAGCCAGCCACTGACCCAGGGGGCCGAACCGGGTGGTGTCTCCAGACCAGCAGGGGGCGATTCTGAGGGTGATGGCTGGCTTTGGGGGAGGGGAGGGACTGAAGTGGGGAGACCTTGTCTTGGAGCCCACAGACTGGCAATAGGTAGAGCTGAGGGTGGACTTCCAAGCTGTCTAACAGAGCCAGGTGGGTGCAGGTCAGCTGGCCCATAGCACTGGGGCCGCAGGCAGGGTGCCGTCACCCTGTGGTAACTGTGCTCACACAAATGTGAAGGATGAGTAAGCTACTCCAAGGCAGGTGCTTGGGAGGTGGAGCAAGGGGGCAGCCATGGCAGCAGAGGGGCACTTCCTTTGAGCTCCCGACCCAGAAGGATACTTCTGAGGAGGACGGGAGGGCTCGGGGTGCAGGTCTGCTGCGGGATGTGTTCGCCACCATGGTGTGATCTTTCTCCTGTGCCCTCCATGTCCCTCACCAGCGCAGAACTGCCCTCGGCCATCACCTTCCCTTGAAGAGAGTCACAGACTCCAGATCCCGGCCAGTTATGCAATTACACAAGCCCAACAGGGTGTAGTCGAAGGCACCTGGGTGAACGCCACAGCGCGGCCTCCCTGTGTGGGGATCAGCACAGCCCTGCCTGTGCTCCACAGATCCGGTGTCGTGTGCTGGGCACCTGCTGTCCAGGGCCACATGTAACATAGCCCCAAGCCTGGTGGGGGACAATGGTGGGTTATGGAGAGCCCAGTCGGCTGCTTAGAGATGGAGTCATGGGGACCTGACCCTGTGTGGCCCCGGGTTGGGGCTGGGTTGTGACAGTCTGTCCTCCCCTGGAGGCTCAAGAGTTCCTAAAGGTTCTCTCACTTTTGGCTTTTGGTTGGGAGGGTAACTTGGGCTGTGGGCCAGAAAGTAGAAAGAGCTGCAGCAGCTGTATGGGGCAGGGGGAGGGGTCCCTGCCAGCCACGTGTCACAGACACTGAGATGACCTCTGGGGGATATCAGCGCCGAAGAGGGACCAGAGCTGGGGGTTCCATCTGGTGACCACGAGGGCAACCTGACAGGTAAATTCAGGCTTGCGAGGTGGCGGGGAGGGAGCCAAAAAGAGCGTAGGGTCCTGCAGACACCTCACGGGTCTGTCTGCTGTGGACAAGGACAGAGCCGCTGCCCTGAGCCTGGGCTGGGACCCCACAGAGGAGTCACTATGCTACACAAACCTACAGTCCCTCAGGAAAGATGCCGATGCACGGAGAGTGACATTCAAGACAGAGAAGTTGCTGCCTGTGATCCTGCCATCAGCTGCAGAGAAGCCACGCCCCCAAGCTCTGCTCCTGGCTTGTGGCACTCACAGGCAGCCTCCCTTCCACCAGCGGGGACGTTTATTCCGGCTCTGGGAGACACTGGAGTCTCCCCTGCCGTGGGAGCTTCCTCCAGCCCATGTGTCATGGCCTCACTCCACCAGCTACCCTGGTGACTATTCCAGGCTCGCTCACCAGGCCACCATCTCTCCTGTTGGTCTCTCTGTGAGGCACCTATGCTGGCTGGACATGGACCAGGGCACATCTGCTCGTCCTCAGTGCAGCAGTGCTAACCCTTCGGCACAGAACACTAAGAGGCCAGGCCTCCTGATGCCAAGCTCTCTGCTGCCCACCTTGCTGGTTCTTCACTGATCTGCAGTTTACAGTTGTCTCATTTGACTGTCAGGCCCCTAAATCTCCTGCCATTATTCCGGGGGCCTGAGTCCTCTGAGGTCACGCTACTCTCCTGCTAAGTGAGGAGACCAAGTGTGTCTCCTGGGCTGGGCGCGATTTCTCCACACTGGGTTCTCCTCTGCTGGAACCTCCGGCTTCTTCTCCGGCCCTCCTGGGCTCTGCCTGCCTCCCCAAGGCTCCGGGTCTCAGAACTCATGCACTGTGACTCAACTTGTGACCTGGCTGCACCTGCGGAGCCATCCCCCCCCACTGTCCACATCACCAGGCTGCACAGCCGCCTGTCCTCTGCTGTATCAGAGGAGGGATGCTGGAGGACTTGCTTCAGAGTTCCTGAAGGTTCACGGTGCTATTTTCCCTGTTTGCACACACAGCCCCAAATGGCACCCATGTTTAAAAATATCAGCAGGGCCACAGTAGCAGAGCCAGGATCCGCTTCCTTCCAGACCTGTGCACAGTGCGTGGTGTGCAGCTGGGGAAAGCTCAGGGGCTGCCTGGACAGCCTGCACTGCACAACGTGGGGACTGGGGACCCCTGAACCCTGATCTGGACCCTGCCTGCACCAGGAGCTTGGTCTCAGAGCCAGATGGGTGCCTCAAGTTTCCCAGCTTCCCAGCTGGCCCTGGCCTCCGCCTCCAGCCACCACACACACATGCACACACACGCATGCACTCTCACACACATTCACACTCATACACACACACACACACACACACACACACGAACAGCTGACCCTCCGCCTGACCCTTTCCAGCACCTGCATGCCACCATCATCTCAGCTCAATTACAGTAATCAGCGCCTTCCTGCTGGGGCTGCCGGGGTCCAGCCCTCAATCAGCGGCCAGACACTCCAGACCTCTTTTTAAACCCCAAGACTTCTGTGTTCCCAGTGTATGCTCACAGTGCCTCCAGGCTCTGTGTTATCACCGCTGCTATTCCTCATATCCCATTTCCTGCCAGTTGTTCGCTTCCTCCTCTAATGTCTCCCAATGTAGAGGGACTGAGCCCCTCCTGCCACATGGCCTTTGCATGCGCTGTCCCTATCAGTCTGAAAAGCCTTGCCTGCAAACTCACCAGACTCAACTTCCCCTTCACTCAAGTCTCTGGCTACAGAACCACCCCCCACTTTCTCATCTGCCCCATTCCCTGGGATGTGACCTTTCCGCCTGTTACACTCCTGCTGGGCTGAGATGGACTCGTGTGAACATGGCTCTCAGTACAAAGCAATGGATCCTACAACACAGAGGAACAGAGCGGGCGTGCAGGCTCTCCGTGGGCGTCTTCCAGGAGGGAGGTGGCCGACGGGACTGGATTGAACCCAGCAGGCTGAACTTGGGAATCCCACTCTGCTCAACATCTGCTGACATTTGAGTCACCTGGGCACCTGGACACTCAGGGAGGCCCGGCCCTCCGAGCAGGCCGCCCTCTGCTCACGGTGGAATTACTACCGGGTCCTGGTGGTGAACCAGGCCACTGCACACTCCTAGCTGGTGCCACCCGGCCACTCTGCAGATCCCACGGTTACCATACTCTGGGTGGCCTCTGCCCTGAGGGGCAACTTTAAACCACAAATCTACCCAGGAGAAGCCCCAGCAGGGAGCCCACCCCGGGCAAGCTCTCATGTGGACCTGGGGCGTACACGTGGCCTCACACAGGGAGCCTACACCAGCTGAAGAGGCTGCTCTGGGTCGGTCTCTTGCCAGTCAGATCCTGGTCTAAGAGGGCGCTGCTCCGCATCTGATGAAAACTTCTGGACATCCTGTCGACTTCACTTCCTTTCTTCCGCCTTGTAAAAAGCGTGAGTTTCAATGGGTTCCTGTGACTTCTGTGGAGGGGACCTTACTGCACCTGCGGGCCTCCCACCAACATGGAGAAACTGCTCCAGGGAATGTCTGGTCTCTGCAGAGCCACTTTGCGGGGCCACACAGGGCCCCTTGGACTGCCACAGGTTAATGCCTTAGTGCAGGTAAAGTCACAGACATCGGCCTTCACTCAGGACTCGACCTGCCTGGACCTCTGTGGGGGAGCCACATGCGCCGGGGCTCCGTGGTGGCAAGTCTGGGATGCCTGGCAGGGACTTCAAATCCCGCCCCTCCTGTGGGGGGGCACTAGCGGGGCTGCCCTCGGGCACCCGGAGAGCCACTCACCTGGACGGTCACAGGGCACCAGCTGAGCAGAGTGGAGCCGGGTTCTGGGGGTGGGTCCGTGCTCAGCTCTGGGGATGAATGTGAAGCTCAGGCTGTGTCCGGAAAACCCGTATGAGAGACGGACACAGAGAGCGCAAGACTGACAACTGGCCTGGCCGCATCTCCCGTGGGTCTGTCCTGGGTCCATCCCGAGCGTCATAGCTGCTGCTCTGCTCTTCGCTTCTTCTTGGTCCCCACCTGCCGCCCTCGCCCTCCCTCTCACCCTCCTTCCGGCTCACCCGGCCTCTCCTTCCCTGTCGGCTGTCCGCTGCCGCAGCACCATGGCCCCAGTCCAGCTGCCCAGCGCGGGGCCTCGTGCCGCTCACACTGCTCCCAGCAGTGGGAAGAGCAGGCCGGCAGGGACCCCGTTTGTCTCCAGGGGCGCGGAGGAGGCAGGGTACCCAGAGACATCTTGCGTGTTGGTTGTGCCCTGCGCCTGGGGACAGCCTTCGCCCAGCCTGCTGCGTGCTGTCACCCTCCTGCTGAGAAGTGCACGTGTTCAGAGACCAACCCCCCAAGCGTGGGATAAAGACGCCGCACTGTCCGTGGTGGTCTGTGGTCGGCCCTGTGACACAGCCGCCGGCAGACAGGCTGGAAGGAGGGTCTTGTGATCAGCTGGGCCGGACACGCATCCCAGCTCTGGGGCTAGCCAGGAAGAAAGGGCACAGTGATCTCCACAGTGCCGCAGCTGCCGAGGCAGAGGCCCTTTCATCAAGGCTGCCGGGCTCCTGGCCCCATGGGTTCCTCACTCAAGACGCAGACGGCACGAGGAGGACTTGTGACCTCCACACGCTGGCCCCTGACACACCACAACCTCACCAAGAATGAATGCAGAATCCACCCGTGAATCAGTGCGCTGCTGACAACTGAGTGTTATGCGAAAGGGATCCTGTGTCCCCCTCAGAGACTCAGGGGGTCTCTTCCGCAGAGGGAGGGCAGGCCTGGCTGGCCTGTTCCACGCGGCTGAGGGATGGAGGCTGCCCTCCCTGGAGCAGCGTCCCTGAGGCTCCGCTGTGGGCCTCAGGTTAGCAGGAGGCAGTTTCTGGGGTCACGTCCCTTGTTTGCTCAGGGTTCCCACAGTGACTCCCACATACCAAGTCTGAGGTTCCTGTTCAAGACACACTTAATACCACGAGGACAGGGTATACCAGAAGGACAGAGCCCACGGGCCCAGCCAAGAGGGATGACACTGTCCAAGGATGCCCAGCAGCTCTCAGGTGCAAACGCGTGGGGCGCCGCTGGGCAGGTGACTATGCAGGTGGGGAGCTCCAGGCTCCTTCCTCCCTCTACTGGAGCAGCGTCAGGTCCGGGGCCAGGCAGACCCGAGCCTTCTGGACAGCAGTCTCTGTCGCCCACCACTGAGAACCCAGTGCCCAGTCCTGGGAGCATCCAATGAAATTCCGGCAGTGAATGAATGACTCTCTTTTCTGACGAAGCTCCACACCCCTGAATCACTAATTGAGATATTTAGATCAGTTTGCCCACCGAAAACCTATGCAGCGTTGGTGTTTATTAGGGGAATGAAAGAGGAGTGAGTTCTTACACACCCTGCCTGGCTACTGCTGCTCAGACACAACCGTCCTGCTGGACTGAGGGTGTGGACGGCATGTGTACTGATACAGAAACCATCCGTCGGGCCAGGGAGTTAGCTCAGTGGTTCCAGCGCCTGTCTTGCAAGTGCAAGGACCTGGGTTCGATCCCCGGTAACCACATACCATACTGGGCGTGGAGACTCACCCCAGAAGCAACCAGTACCACATACCACAGTGCCGGGCGTGGTGGCTCACGCCTGTAATCCCAGCACTCGGGAGGCAGAGGCAGGAGGATTGCTGTGATGTGAGTTTGAGGCTGAGCTCAGGGCCAGCCTGAACCACAAAGCGAGACCCTGTCTCAAAAAACCTAAAAAAAAAAAAAAAAGAAACCATCCGTCAGTGACACACAGGGGAGATCTTAACGGGCCTGGAGCCCGGAAAGCCATCTTTGTACACTATTTAATAGAACGGGAAATCCATACAATGTAATATTGGGATAAATCAAATCCACAAATTTTATTCCACTTTGTTTTTCAAAAGGAACATCTGACAAAGAAAAGTAAATTCTGTTCTGGATGCTAATATGTCAAGTAGCAAATCTAAGCATTTTTCCTTCTGGTGAAATTGCTCTAACTTTCCTTCTTCTTTACAATTAAAATATGTATTTCAAAAAATAAACTCCCATTTTCATTGTCATGGAGCCTGCCCCGATTCCAGCTCTACAAGCCCCTCCTGGGCCTGCTCTGTGATTCGGGTAAAGCATTTCATCATGCCTTCCTCTCCTGCTCTCAAGATGAGGAGACAGGCTACTTGGGAGAAAGGGGACTTGACAAGAGGCAAAGTTAAAGCCAACACAGACACATGTCAGGGGTGGGCAGTGTGGGCCGTGCCAGCCTGGCCCGTCCACGGTTCTGCAGAGCCCACCCCTTCACCCTCCTCCCCTAGGAAGCTCCCCATGTTCACCCCGAGAAACGACCCCGTAGTACCAGGTCGCACCCAATCTCAGATGATTTTCTTAGGGCAGCTTTCTGGCAGTGTGTGGTCTCACCAAATGCTGTGGCCCGTGACACTCGCAATGGCCTGGCCAACCTGACAACCAGGAACAGAACGTCCAGGTGTAAATCCACCTTCCCCGAGAAATTCTCAGAAGCTCGTGTCCTGCACGATGGTTCCCAAGGGGTCGAGAGCAAGAGCCATGGTTCCACGAGATCGCTGCCTGGCAACTGCCCAGTCTTCACTTCGAAAGCCGACACCTGGTTTTCTCAGCAGCGAGCAAACAGGGTACTGACACGTTTCTCACAATGTGCCCTGCGAGTGAGAGACGTGTGACTGTATCCACTGCTTCTCACTTTCTACCTTGTGGGCTCTTGTCATGCAGCTTCTGCTGACCTGCATTTGCAAACGTCATCTTACCGGCCATTGATACCCACTGCGCTCCACCTGCCAACCCGATAATGTCTCCGCGATGCACACGTGTCGGTCCTGCCCTGCGACTTCCCCCACACACAGCGAGGCCCCTTCAGTGAGCAATGTGATGAATGTTCCCATCTGTTTTCCTTCACTTAAAACACTGGTTTGTGTGCTGACGCTAATGTACAAAGAATTTATTTTGCTTCTCGGGGAGACATTTCACAAAATTAACCAGGTAAGAGCTAAGCAGTTATTCCTGCGTGGAGTTCCAAAACAGCATGTCCCCTTCGACTGATGTAATGTCACCTTCATCCATTTTAATGGCCACAGACAAGGGGGCCTGTTCTGTGTCATTAGGCTGCCAGTTTCTATAACATTATCAACTCTTACTTAGCGACAGACGTCTCATTAAATAAGAGAATCAGTTCCAATTGACAGTCTCCTTTAACGTCCTACCAGTTATTTGCTCCTCCTTTTTCTTCCAAATGAACTTTAAGATGACTTAGTAATTATTTTCCACTTTAATTTCTTTGAAAAAAGTAATCCAACAGCAAGTGGTTTTTGGCACTGCATTGGTAAGAACTAATGTCTTTAGACTCGTTCACCTTTTCTTCCACAAATGTGGTGGGTCTCCCTGTATTTAATTTTCCTTGAAGGATACAGAGAAAATTAAGCTTTCCAGTCCAAATATTCTCTGCCACAAAGACTCAATTCTGTTCTTGTATGAAAAGAGCTATACATGATACTCAGCAAGTGGTTGTGACAAATAAGATTTTATTTATAAATCACAAATGGTGGGTCATAGGGCCTCACCACTGCCATGGTAAGGTCAGGAGCGAGTGAGGCTCTGTCCAGCCTGGAGTCCAGCGGCCGACTCAGAGCCTGGGGTCTACCAGTAGACCCCTGGGGGCGTCTTAGGTGAAAAAGCCACTATTCCAGAACACTCAGAATTTTCTGATGTGGATTTGGTGTTGTGACTGACTGTCATCTCTTCCTCCCAGTGTATTTTCAGGGAATTACTGCTGGCAAAGGGAAGTCATGTGTTTTTATTGGCACATTTCAACCTAGTACCTAGAAGCCACATGAAGGGGCAGCGGGGAAGGATGTGGCTCCCGAGACACCCTGGGGTCGGGCCTCTTCCAGTCTGAGACAGCAGCAGCAGGACAAATCGTGACGAAGACATTCATGCCTGTGTGCCATCAACTCCACCATTCCCACACACTGAGCGTTCTGTCTCTCCTGTCCCAGATCCAGCCTCTTGGGTGCAGCCACCACCGCCTCTCGCTGTCTCCCGGTACCAGCTCCTCACAGAGCACCAGGGTTCACCGAAGCACCTCCCACCTGGCCGCTGGGTCCCCTTGACTTCTGGAGCAGTGCAGGCAGCACTCAGAAGGAACTCACCGGCACTTCACCTCATTTCTACCCAGGACTTGGCGGCTCCACTGGCCAGAACTCTGCACCCCAGAACTGTGCTTGGCCTCAGGTCACTGTCATGGCTTGGGTCCCCTGGTCACACACCAGCACGTGGACACCCCTTTCCTGTGTTCCCTCTACTCCACTGGCCTCCCATCAACCACTGCCTTTAGGTGTTGTCTGCTTCCTGGCTTTCCTGGAACCTGCGCTTTGCAAGGAGACTGTGCTTGTCCCCAGATGGGACCCACTGGGCTTGACTCAGTCACTCAGGGAAGTGGGTGAAGTCTGGAAATGGGAGGACCATGCTCTGCACCACCCACGCTCTGCCCTCCTTCAGCCCAGAAGCTCCGGGGAAGACTCGAAGTTTAAACCACTCCTGATGATGCTGTTTCAATCAAAGATCTCTGGGAACTTTTGCCCTCCAAAGATCACAGAGTGGGCCGGGGATTTAGCTCAGTGGTTCCAGTGCGTGTCTTGCAGGTGCAAGGACACCGGTTTGATCCCCGGTAACCACATACAATACTGGGCGTGGAGACTCACCCCAGCAACGTCACTACCACATACCACAGTGCCGGGCGTGGTGGCTCACGCCTGTCATCCCAGCACTTGGGAGGCAGAGGCAGGAGTATTGCTGTGATGTGAGTTTGAGGCTGAGCTCAGGGCCAGCCTGAACCACAAAGTGAAACCCTGTCTCAGAAAAACCTAAAAAAAAAAATCAGAGTAGGGAGAGCATCTGCTGTTATGTCTCCCTGAAGGTGGGCTTGGGATGTGCAGGTGAGAGTCTGTGTGGCCGATTTTAAAGAGGAAAGTGACCACTTCTGCATGTACATCCCCAAATCAGACTGGGGCTCGGCCTCCCGCTGCTCCCCTCCAGAGGACAGTGGGAGGTGCCTGGGCTCTGTGGATTCCTGGCCCCTGAGCTCAGCACTGCACCCCGCACAGAGGCTGTGTTCCCAGCAGCCCTCAGATTCCTGCAGGTGACCTCATAGCCACTCTGATAAGGTACAGGAAAGTACCGGTCTCCTCCTCCTGCCTCCCACCCCACACCAGCGCGTGGAGATAACTCCCGGCCTCTGCAGGTGACCCGTGACCTCAGGGCTCCCTGTGGAGATCTGTCCTCACCCAGAACTACTCCTGTGGGAGTGATGTCTATGTGGACAGCGTTTGATGCAAAGTGCTGTCGTGTGGGGGCAGGACCCCAGTGAATGTCCCTTCGAGTTTCAAGAAACCCCAAAACTGGCTGACTGCCGGTGATTTGATGGCTTCCACTTACACGCTTAATCACACACCTATTCATAAATTTGGCATTGCCTCTCACGCCCTGAGGGGGATTTTAGAGCAGGCAGGCCTGGTGCTGTGGCGCACTTGGGACCCAGTATGTGCAGCCCGGGCAACTCAGTGATGTAGTGAGACCTGCCTCAAAAGAGAAACTAAAATATGCATGGGAACCCCAGGGCAGGTTCCACCTGCAAGACAATGCAGCGGAGAGGGGACACGCCTTAGCCAGCATCTTCCCGCAGGGCCAGGGTAGTGGTCAGCACCCAGTGGTGTGGGTGCAGCCCTTTTTTTTTTCCCCAGGGAGTAGTTTGGACAGGATACCACACCAATGCTAAGAAGGAGGCCCAGGGGTGAGGCCACTTACCACTCATGACGGACACACGCACGGAGCCCGCCAGCGAGTCCTGGAGTTCCTCAGCCCTGGGGGTCCTAGCAATGCACACTCGGGGCTTTCATCCCATCACATGACCGCATGATCAATCTGAATTTTCTTTTTGTTCACAAGGATACCTGTATCCAGGAGCCGGCTGTGCTACTTAGAATTTTCTGTTCCCTAAATTGCCTGGGGTCCCTCCTCTCCCTGGGGCAAACAGGAGGTTTGGGTGGGCCTTCTCCAGTGACATGCATTACCTTGGCTGTCACGGAAGGGCAAGTGACCTGGGGGGCGCCCACCTTCCCAAACGCAGCAGCAAAGTGCAGCAGGTCTCCGTCCCTGTGTCACAGTCTAGCAAGCTGCACACTGGGCCTGACACCCCCTTGGGGCTCCCCTCAGCTTTTATGCTTCCTTCTGAGTTCCAGGAGGGTGTCACATGCTATTGCTGTTCCTGCTGCTGCTCACCCTTGGTCCAGGGCCCCTGAGCCCACATGGCCACTATTTAGGGACCCACATCCTTGCTGCGGGCTGTCTGGTGCATGGCAGGTGTGTGGCAGCAGTGCCAGCCTCTTCCCGTTTGCACCAGCGGCCCCTTCCTGTCTCTGCAGTTGTGATGAGCCAAGTGTGAGGATCAGTGTGCGAGACCTGAGCCTCGATCCAGGCAGCTTCGGTCCCAGCTCCACAGCACAGCACACCTTGACCTGAGCCATGTGGCATCTATCTGCACCTTCCACTTCACCTGTGCTCGGTGGTCCTGGAGTGCAGGTGTCCAGGGCAGCAACACCCAGGAGCAATATGCCGGGTGGGCACCGCTCCCAGGCCAGGATGAGGAGCAGAGGCTTCACCTTCCTGTGTACGCTCAGGGCACGGCCCCTAGCACGCATGAGGGCGTCTGTGTCTCACATTCTGGATCCTAAACAGAGGACAGCAAGGATGGGCCACCAGCTCCTCCTTCCCCACTGTCCTCCAGCTGCCAGCCTGACTTTGGCAGTTCTAGCATCCCAAGGGCCTCAGTCCGGGCAGAGACTGGCACTATCCACCTTGCACTCACATGGCACCCCATGGACCCCCATAATGGACTGAACCACTTGATCAAGGCTGCAGACCCGATCTGGTGTGTCTCTGAGCTCTGGAGGACTGATCCCGACGGAGGAGCATCTCTCAGTGACAAGCACTGTGGCGCCTCGGGAGCCAGGCCTCCACCTTCACAGCTGGCTTCCCTCTGCCTAGCACAGGTGCCCACACCTTTTCTCTGGAGTTTTCCAAGCAGCCCAGAGCAATCTTGGGCCGGCCCATGTCTGCCTTCCAGACTCGTAGACTCCATATTAAAGAGAATAACCCTCTGGTCTGGGACCTCTGGATGGTGGTCCAGTTGTCTCTTGATACCTGAAAGGATATTTCAGGATGACCGTGGATTTGGTTCCAGAACCTGCAGATGCCCCAGTTCCTGCTGTAAAGGCTGAGGTATTTACACAGAACCTACCACATCCTCACACACGCAAATCCTCCCTCAATTACATCTAACACCCAATACAATGTAAACGCTGAGTCAACAGTTGCTTTACTCTATTGTCTAGTTAACAATGACAAGAAGACTGCATATATTCAAGGCAGACAATTTTACAGGAATATCTTTCCACAGTCAGCTGAAGCCACAGCTTTGCAGATGTGGAGGCCAATTTTATAATTCACTCAGCAGCCCCAGGAGATAAGCACGGGGGGCATTCACTGGGGTCCGCTTCCTTGTGTGACTTCTAAATATCGCAGCCATCCCGCGTGTTCAACAGTGTGTAACCTCCACTGTACAGACGAGGAGACAGAGGGTAGGAAAACCAAGCCCACTTGTCCACGTCTTCAGGACCTCCACTCGGCCCACCCAGCCCAGCAGGCCAAGCCCAGAGCCAGGGAGTCAAAGCCTAAGAAGCTTGGCAGCTGGGTCCAGAGGGAGCGGGACGGTCTGCAGAAGCAGGTTTGTGAAGTGAGGAGGCTCAGGGCTCAGAGAGCACCTCAGGGTGAGTGTGGGCAGCAGAAAACAGGATGAGAGTGTCCAGAGCTTGGGATGTAGCTACCGCGACATAGGAGTACTGCTTCTACCTAAACAAGCCCAAGGGAAGGCCAGTTGGGCAAGATGAAGCTCTCTCGGCACAGGGGAGGCATTCTCGTGCCAATCAGCTCCATCTGGAGAACAGGACAAGCTCCCCCACTTCCCCCAAGAGGTCAGAGGCTTCTGGGTTCATTCAGTGCCAGGTGTGGACAGCACAGAGGAAGCCAGCAGCCCCTGACCCTCAGCACAGCCTCCAGCGAGTCCCGGCCAGCGGGGAGGACATGAATATGACCTACCCAACAGGTTCTTCCCCCACAAGCAGAGGCTTCCCGGGCAGCAGCCCCGATTTGCCGAGGGGAGGAGGGAGCTAAGGAAGGCCGCCAAGTATAACCGGAGGAGCAAGCGGCAGTGCCAGCCAAGAGCAGTTCCGGGCTGCGCCCCAACCTGCACCTAAAAGCACCAAGGGGCACTTTCTCCCCCGGGCTAAGGAAAGGCTCTAGGGCAGCACCACCTCAGGCGCTCCTCTGTTGCTCTCCTCATGGCTTCCGCTCAGGCTCCTGGCCACTCTGCTGCCTTCTCTCCGGCCTGTGGCAGAGCCTTGAGCTCAAAGCCCACACAAAGCCCTCCAATGCCTGGAGCCCCTGCCCACTCTTTCCTCCCACTTACAGACATCTGCAGCAGCCCTGGCCCATTGTGCCCCCCCCCCACAGCACCCACAGCGGGCCGCAGGGGTCAGGCATTGGGTTCCCAGGGTCCTTCCTGCACCAGCTGCTTGCCCTTCATTCTCTCTCGCAGTGGCTTGCAGAGGTGCACTGCCATCACTGGCAGCGGGTCCTCCCCACCTGTGAATGCCCATCCCTGCCTGCCCGGCCCCCGCTGGGCATCTCCAGCAGCAGCAGCTCTGCGAAGCTTTCTCAGCACAGCTGCTCTTCTGTGAAGGGAGAGCGAAGTGGAGAGGCCAGCGTCACAGGGACAGGTCAGGCTGCCTGGCACCGGCAAGACAGGTGGCCATGGCTCGGATTAGCAGTGTAGCCAGAGGGCTGTGCAGCTGCAGGGAGGAGCTCCTGCCCTTCCAGGGTCAGACTGCTGCCCTAGCGCCTGCATGGCCGTGACACAGCTGGGGACCCAGTAACAGGCTTCTGCTGGCAGGAGCTGAGTGCTTGGGCGCCAGGCCCCATAGGCAGGATCTCAGGACGGATGCCCAGCTGGCTCATAGCTCTTGGGCTGAGCTTTCTCAGCCCACACGCCCTTGCCATACCCAGCAGGGCCAGCACTGGCTCACCCTCCTCAAGCTCATCAGGACAGAGATAACACAAGAGAGGCTGCAGCCGATCAGGGCGTGAGGTGAAGGGAAAGGGCCGATTTTCCAAAGTGTGGAGATGTGCTGGGTGAGGGAGACAGGGCCCCCAGGCCAGGGAACGGGGGCCCACTCCCAGGCAGAGCTGCAGGGCAGGGGGTACCTGCCTCTGCCGCCTCCAACTCCATCAAGTCTGGGGGTCACACAGGAGTGGCAAGGCTGCCAGGCAGGTACAGGGCCCAGGCCCTCTCACGAGCAGTGCTTCCTAGGAGTCCAGGACGCTCACACCTGATGATCTCAGCAGCACATCAGCCTGGCGGCTTGGGGAGGGAGTGGGGTCAGAGGACAGAGGTTAGAGGTCAGAGGACTCTGAAAGAATTTAGGGGTGAGGAAGAGCTGCTCTTACAATAACATCAGGACTAAACACAAGCTACCCTGGTGGTAATATTCACACCAGCCCAAAGCAACTCAATGGCTACTGATTGTTGAATAGATGAACAAGAGGTGGTCTGTTTACACAATGAAATATTAAGCAGCCATAAAAAGGAATAAAGTCCTGATCTAAGCTACACGGATGGGCTATGAAATCATGTGACACGAAAGAAGGCACTCCCAAGAGCTCACAGACTACCACTCGATTTACAGTTGTTCGTTGACTTAGGATGTCCTGAAAAACCCGCAGGAGACTGAAGATACCATAAGCGGAACCACCCTATGTCTAGATGCTGCATGAGTCACAGAGTCAAAAATGATGTCCAGCATACCTGACAAGGATTTAATTTCAAATTTTTAAAATGGTTGATTACGTTATAAGAGCTTTGCCTCAACAATAATTAAAAGAAAGAGTAAACCTCATAATGGAGCAAAGTCACCAGGGGGCTGTGGCGAGCAGCGACTGCCTCACTTGAGAACGTGCCTGTCAGTCGGGAGCCCTCGGGGCTGGGATCCTGTGAGAGGTTCAGAGCACAGTCTGGGAGACACCTTCACTGTGGAACTGGTCAGGACGAGCTGCAGCAGCCACAAGGAGAGAAGCCACTGCAGGGGAGACTGAGGCACAGTTCAGGATGCAGCAGGAAGGGGCCGGGCCCAGCCCAGCGGTGGGAAGACAGGCAGACCATCTCCAGGAGCACCTGGGTCGGACGCTACACACAGCCCTGAGCCCCCGGTGCTGAGTCCTTACACCAGGAGCTCGTGCCCTATACCAGGTAATTGCAGACAGCCTAAAACACGAGCACAAATGAAGCTCTCCTCCGTGCCACAGGTGCCAGATGTTCTGTCCTGGTGACAAGGAAAGTGACTGAGACAGATGCCGTCCACCAATAATCTGGGCCTGGGCTTTGAGATCCAAGCCGCCCCATCAGCGTCTGAGGGCCAGAGTCAGCCAGAGGCCATTTTTGTGGACTGGGCTGACCCCAGGCCCTGCCATGGCCCCCAAAGAAGGACAGACAGCAGGATAGGACAGCTGCGTAAACCATTCCACTTCATAGGCAAGTGTTTAACCTGTGGATGGACAGCGGGCTCCAGTATATCAAGTCCCTGTGAAACCAAGAGGCCGAAGCCAGAGGAAAGAGGGTGTGCAGCATTGCTGCCAGAGCCTCTCCCAAATCCTGCAGTTCCTGGGCAACTCCCTCCTCAGCTGCATGGTTCTAGAATCTTCCTTGGCCTTCCATCCTCCGAACCAGAGGTGAACTCTGGAGATGTTGTGTGATGGCGCTGAGATCGGAGCTTCCCTGGCTGCCCCTGCTGGTGCTGACCTTGGTTTCATTACTGTGAAGCTTCTCAGAGGCCCGAGCTTCTTCATGTGTAAAACGAGGCTGCTAATGAGCGCCCGTCCACCCACTGTCCTTGGGAAGATCCAGGGAGACGACTCTCCTTGGCAGCTTTGCCAGCTGCAAACCGCCGTGCAGATTTCAACACATGTGAACCTGGGGAAGAGTTCTTCAAACACTGGGCACCGAGGCCGCTCAGGCCCTGCAGGTGCCAACGTGGTCACATACCCAGGAGCTATGCACAATTTCTCGAGGCCTCGTCAGCACTGGGTGCCAAGGCCCTCATAAATCTCCCGAGGCCCCTCTGTCCACTCAGTCACCAGCGCAGGCCGCTAGACCAGGGTTTGTACTAATCATCTGGAAAGTTCTGTCAACCCCAGGTCTCTAAATGAGCCCAAGTTCAACAACATCCACAGGTTGTTTACACAAGCCAGGTGCTCCCTTTCCTGAGAGGGCGCACGCAACAGCTATAGGTGACAAGAGCCAAGAAAGACAAGCCGGGAAGGAGGGCGGCTCTCCCCGTGTCTGCTTCCGGCTGACATGCCGGTCTAGGGGCCCTCGGTGGCTCGCTGCCGTCTCTAGTCACAGGCTTGTCTCCAGCCTTCTTCCAGGTCACAGGTGTGAACTCTCCTCAGGGTGCTGGTGCCTCCAGAATCTGACGAAGGCTCTGGGTCGTCTGTGGGAAACTGAGACGCTGCGGAGCTTTGCATAGAACTTCAGGGTCGCACTGCCTGGGAGGACTGTGCCAGGGCTCAGGCATGCAGGCGTGGCCTACCTGCTACCTGCTGAGGAAAGTTACATTCCTTAGCCCTCTGGGCAGTGCTTTTTATGATTCACCCAATGTGAGCACTGGGGAGGTTTACATACCACAAAGGGACCACGGGGTAGAGGATGGTGGACGACGACAGAGAAGACAGAAAAAAACAGGTTGTGTTTACCAAGAGCAAAGTCCAGCGCTCCCTGAGGACTTGGGCAGGGAGTGGAAAGGGGCAGTGGGAGGCCTGCTCGCAGCCAGGGGGTCAGGCACACTCAGAGGCAGACCAGGCCTATCTGGCAGCAGGTGGTGGCTAGCCCGGGAGACCCTGCACCAGCCGGGCCGGTCCTCAGCCCTGCTCCCTGCTCTGCCCAGGTCCTTCTGCATCCATATCTGGCTCCGAGACCCACCTCCTCCCAGGGAACGTGATCACTACAGCGGGGGGCGCCCTGAGCCTCCTAGAGGTCAGCTGCTCACCTCAGACAGGGCCCCAGGGTGTTGACTGGCCCCAGGGTCATGTTCCTCTCTCCCCTGACCTTGGGGGCCCTGCAGACCAGAGGGCAGTGGGCAAATAGCCTGGAATGAAGAGTCAAAGACCCCATGGTCGCAAAAAAGAAATGTTCAGAGAAGTTCAAGGGATGCTGGAGGCCTCCTCTCAATACCAGGAGACAGTGAGGCCTTAGAGGTGAATGATGGGCTCTGGCAGTTTCTGAAAGGAAGAAAGAAAGAGGGGAGGGCTGAGGGGAGGGGCTTGCAGGTCAGACCCGAAGAGGATGGGGCTCCAGCCACCTCTCCAAGGTCCTGGGGCCCACACCAGCCTGGGCCACCCCTGAGTTCTGCTGCCCCCGATGGGTCACTGGAAGGTGTCCTGTGCAGCCACTCTGTCCAGGTAACCAACCTACAGGCTTGGAAGGGCCAAGTGACAAGCGGAGGGGCAGGGAGGAGAGGGCACAGTTCTGAAGGGCAGCTTCACTTCTCCCAGTCGGCTTCCAGGAGACCCTGTCCTTGGGCTCTGGTCTCCCCCACACCCTTCTCTCCTCCAGACCTGGCTGGCACATACATGTGACTGCCCTCCAGTCCCTGAGCCTTCTGAGATGCTGACTCCGCCACTGACCAGTGATGGGGAAAGTCTGAGGTCCAAGGAAATCAGTTTACATGCAGCAGTATCATAGCCAGAACAGAAATGTTTGTATAGGTAGGAAAGAGCAGAGATCTAAGAATGCAGCAGTTAGTCAGAGTGAGATTCTGTGTCCATGGACTCAACCAAGCTCAGACAAAAAATACCTGGAGAAAAAATACAGCATCTCTACTGAACACGAACAGACTTTCTCATCATGTTCTCTAACCTCTCGGCAGTTACACGGAATCTGCGAGGTGTTAGTATTTTAAGTCCTCTACAGACACTTTAATACATGGGAGGGTGTGAGCAGATTCTGTATAAAAACCTTGGGTTCTGGAATCGCAGGGGTCCTGGCCCAGCCCCAGGACAACCCGAGTCCCTTTGGTGTCCTGAAGGGCAGTCTGCCCATCAGCTCTGAATAAGGAGCTAACAAAGGGGGTGGCAGCCGTGCACAGACAGGGAAAGGGCAGCTTTGCTGATTGGACTGGAAAGGTCTTCAAAGGCGAGTCCTGCTCTGCAAAAGACTCAAAGGCTCTTGAAATAAACAATGGTGGAATCTTTTTTCCACTGACACCTTTTCTCCTGGGCCCCCAAGAATGTTAAAAATGTCTCATCTGTCCTCAGCCCTGCTTGTGGGAGGAGGGGCAAGGCCCCTGCTTCGGGATGAAAGGGCAGAGGGCTCGGAGGGCTCCGTTTCTCTCATCGGTCCACATTCCCAGGCTTTGCCCCTCTCACCTCCAGCGGGACCTGTGCTGACTGAGCCGTTCGGTGCCGGGAAACTTTCGCACAGAGGCTGACGGACACGGCCTGCCCTCCGCTCTCCCTGCCCCGGGGACACGCGGGGCCTGCAAGCACGGTTAGCACTTGCAGGTCACTGGCTGGGAACGGCCAAGGCGGCCCGGGTGCTGTCGAGGCCACAGAACCAGCTGCTGGGTCCCAAGGACATCTGAAAGCGGATCTCCTCACAGATGTGGGACCAGACCCCAGGCCAGTGCAGAGCTCCACAGGAGCCAGCTGGGCAGCCAGAGGACGGGGCTCTCACTGTCCCAGGACGATGAGAGCTGGGATGCGCTGCGACAGCACAGGGGGTGACTGCATGATCCTGGGTACGGAACTGGACCTCACACTTCAAAATGGCTAACTGGATACTGTGTGAATTTTATCTCAAAACCAAGCAAGCAGACAGCCAATTAGAAAAGTGTGGAGTTTCCTGGTCTAACTGTAGTCCCGACACTGCAGCAAAATCAACTTTGGGGGCAGAAAAAAAGGTTTATCTTAGCTTGTGGTTTCAGAGGCTTGGTCCACGGCCCTCCAGCTATGTAGCCCAGGCCCGATGGGGCAGAGCAGAGCACAGGCCCATGGGAGTGTGACAGGAGCTGCTCACCAAAGGTGCTCAGAAGCAGAAAGGAGAGGCGGGAGCCCAGGTCCCCTCCAAGGACACCTTCCAGCGACCTTGCTTCTTTGTGCCGGGCACACTGCCTAGGGGTCCACCCAACTTTAATAGCGCCAGGGCCTGGGACCAGCCTTCGTCCCAAGTGCCTCCTTGGGGTGGGGTGGGGCACAAGCCCCAAGTAAAACAGTCAAAATTGCTAGTGATTCAGGCAAGGGCTGAAGGCGGTGCCTGATCAGCCCAGGGAGAGCGAGGAGGCAGCACCCGGCCTCTGTACCTCCTTTCACACTGCTCAATTCACGCCTTCCTCTGTCCTATACTTTACAGTACACTCACTGCCCGGACAGCCAACAGCTCTATCTGTTCACATCTGTGTGGCTCACACTTAGGTTCTGTCCTGGTCATCGCCAGCAGGATCTGGCCACACACACCTGCCCCTGGCTCATCACCCTCCCAGGAGTGGTGGCTGGGGCGCAGTCTCGGTGGCACTCCAGCCTGCTTGTGGCTCAACGGCCTTCTGCGCTTGGACTGGACAGAGTGTTCTCTGGGGCATATTCCCTCATTTGCAAATGGGCAGGACACGTGGGCATTCTAAGGAGAGGCCACCACAGTGGGGCTGGTGAAGCCACCAGAGGCTGGAGCCAGCCTCCCAGACCTTGGGGACAACTGGGGCTCAGGCCCTGGCAGCCTCGGCACCCCCACCTGCTTCCTGGCCGGCCCTCCCTGGCTGGCTAGGACCACTGGAACCAGGGGCACCCAGGAACTTCTGACGTTGCTGTGGGCAGCACCAGTGGGCACAGAGGGGCATCAGAAGCTGCACGGCAGGACTCTGCATTAATCAGTCAGGGCCCCACAAACTCCAGACACAGGAATGGAGGAGAAATGGAGGAGCTTTGCCTAAAGGTGATTATGAGGGAAATCTGGCCTCGGATTTAAGTTCTGTAGCCTGTGAGTGCACCGAGCTTCACCCTCAGGGGTATCTGGACCACCTTCGTCCACCTGCCACCTCAGGGCCCCAGGGCAGCTTGCTCACCAGCTTCAGCTCCCCAGCTCCCGGGAAACCTCCCAGCGCCTCCTCCTCCCAGGCGCCCTGCTGGAATCTGGCCCAGTGCCAAAGAAAGCAAAACACACAAATGCCATCCAGGAAACTGCAGGCCACAGAGGGCCCCCTCTGCCATCCTGCTTGGCCAGAACAGGGTCAGGTCCTCCACGGTCCAGATCCCAGCAGTGAGGCCTCGGGGGCAGCAGGGGAGTCAGGCTGTGCTTCCCACGGAAGCTGCCCAGCGTCTAGGGGGAACCAACCTCCAGCACTTGCCAGCAGGGTTTCAGGAATCCCCACTTTCTAGCCAAGGATGCCAGGCCAGAAGAATGCTAGGAATGTGGACACTTCTCAGCAGGCTTCACCACAGCCCAAACGGACAGCCTCACAGGCCAGGACTGAACTTATAAGGCAAGGGTCTGCTGCTGGCTGCTTCCAGGCCCAAGTCTTTCAAACCCCAGAGGCCTCATGGGGAGGCCTGACCCTGCCCCAGCCAGTCCCTGCATTCCTCACCTCGCCAGACAGGGGCCCTGCAGAAACTGTGCCCCTGGAAAATGCAGCCCAGCTGTAAAGACTGGGACAGAAGAAGCCCTCACCAGTCTCCCTCAGAGGATCGGGCGCTCAGGATTTAAAGCAAACCCCGTGACAACTCATGCGGTTTCCGCTTTCTCTGGAAGGGCTCCTAAAAATTCAAACCTGCTTTGCAACTACTCAACTTGTCCAACCTCGAATCCAACCCTTCCCACCTGGAGAGGGGGCTCCTTGGCTGCTGCTGAAGATGGAGGTTCAGCACAAGTGGACGACCCCCCCCCCCGGGAAACCCTATAAGGCACCCTTCTCTCCCCAGCCAGGAGTCAAGGTCAAGAGCAGCCTGGACAACCAAGACCCGCCACAGCCCCTCAGCCCCGCCATCCTCAGGGGTGTCAGCTCACACTTCCTCCTAATGTTCTCTGCCTGCGCTTCAAGGACAACTGTTCCCCAGCCCCACCCCCGGCCCCGGGCCAGGACAGGGGTGACCTGTCACTGCAGGGCCACATAGAACTTTCTCATCACTGGGCCATCGGAGGGAAACTCCCACAACTTCTTTCCTCTTGGGGACAATAGGCCCTTTGTGTACACACACACACACACACAAACACACACACACACACACATACACACACACACACACACACACACACACACACACACACACAGAGCCACCCTGGGCCCAGTCCCAGCACACAGGCAGAGGGCAGGTGGGAAAGGCTGCTGGTCTGGTTTCTTGGTTGAATGAGAACTGGAATCCATGAAAAGTAAACCACACAAGCAGGCGGCCGATGCCCAGCCGCTCTGTCGGGACTGGCCTTCCTGTGCTGGGGATGCTGGTTGCTGAAGATACAGGGAGGGAGCCGCCCGTGGTGGCTGCAAAAGGCCACAGGCATCCCCAGGACTGCTTCTCTCCCTTCTATATTCGTGAGAACCGTCACTGCTCAGGCCTGAACAGCTCGGGTGCTGCCAGGGCCAGGGGCACCCTACCCGGGGAAGATGCCAGCTTCAGAGCCCAGGGTAGGAATCCCAGGGTCTGGTCTCTGGTCTGGGGAGGAGCGAGGTGCTGCAAGACAAGGCAGCATGAGGCAGGGACACAGGGGGTCCCCTCCCTGGCCCTGTAGTGGGGTGCGGCAGCAGCACAACCTCCATGTGGCACTCACTCCATGCATGGCAGCGCGCCATCTGGCCTGAAGCACTACGGGCCCTATGAGGCCCGCTCTCACCTCACATCCAGCTCGAGTGAAGGGCTTTGGGGCTGCCTGTTTCTGCTGCTCCCCAGAGACCCCTGACCACCCCATCAGCCTGGTCACAGTCAGCTCTGTGGCAGCAGCTTACGCCAGAGTCAGTGAAAAACTCAGGCCCAGGGCAGTGGCAGGGTGTCCTCCTTGGGCCCTGGGAGCAGTGTGTGTTCCCCGAAGCCCACAAGCTCCAGAGCTGACCTGACCACCAACAGCCACTCACAGCAGGTGAAGGAGGTGGCACAAATCTCCAGGAGCCATCAGCCTTCCAGGCAGGAGCAAAGAGGTGCTCTGGGTTGTCATGGGCAGCTGGGACCTCGAAGGTTCGGAAGAAGGAGGGGGCTTCCTTCTGGACACCTTCTCAGCGCCCAGGACACTCCATCTAACAAAGGCCTTAAAGAGCATTGCAGCCCCCAAGAAAGTGAGAGCCTCCACCCCTTCACCCTAACTACCCCATCGCCCCACCCCCTACCCCATGTGGAGCAGCAGTTTAGCTTCCAGAAGAGTCTCTCTCTCAGGGCTGTAATTCATGCCCAACAGTACAACGAACTCCAGGTACACAGAGGGGATGCAGAGGACTCGCCCACTGAGACCCCAAATATGGCCTTGAGCGAAAAGGTTCCCAAGTAGATAGAGACCTATCTCCTAATCCCAAGAATGACAGACACCCTGGGGCAGAAGAAGCATGGCTGTAGCCAATTCACACCAGAAAGGGCCACATCATGAGAAATACATTCACAAGCATGACAGATTTCCCTGCCAGAGCATGGGTGTGGTGTGCTCATGGGGTGAGGTGTGCTCATGGTGGACAGGAGGAGCCTGCTGGCCCTTAGGTTTGGTGGAGATGTCTATCACCTCCTTCTTGGTGCTTCATGGTCTCTAAGCATTTACTTCTGGACAGGACAGTCTTGAAACTCATCAGGTTGAGGAAACATTAAGGGAGGCTCTGAGGAAATGTCCTCTTCCCCACGAGGCAGAATATCTTCTGAGAGAGACCTGGAGAAATCGCCTACAGGCTAGTGCCCCCCAGAGGCCTCCCAGGTAAGGCCAGGGTGCCTCTCACAGTGGGGATGAGGGCTCCAGACTTTCAGCTCTCACCCAGGGACCTCCAGGGCCTACGATGGCCTGTGCAATGTGTACAGAGGGCCCAGCCCTCTGCCAGGGCCCACTCTGCTTCTGTTTGTGAAGTGTCTGCAGACTCAGCTCTCTGTTCTGTGGCACGATGGCCATCTATCATGGGGGTACTGGGCAAGTCCCTGGAAAAACAACCCTGCAGACTGTAACCCATGAGGGTCAGCTGTTTCAGCCCCAGACACCTCTGTGATTGGCCAGCTGTCATTAGCTAGATTTTGAGTGAATCTCGATAAACTACTTTGCCAAGAAGACTACAGGAACCTAGGAATATCAGTGTCTTTTGCCATTTTTGTCCCCTCCATGCATTTCTCAGTTGTCTCAGCAAATGCCAAACTACAGAACTGGATCTACCTGGAAAGCATGTCAGAGAATGATAGGAGGCTGGAGTTCTCACCCCATATCCAGGCAGGAAATGCTCAGGAAAAGACGGCAACTCTCAAATCCTCATCCCACAACAGCAAGCACCTCCACTTCCAAGTGATGGGCTGCACTGCGTCCCTTCAAGGTTCCCACGCATTGGACAGAACCCTGAAGGAGTGACCAGACTAAAGTGAGAACAGAACGCTAATCCAGTGTGACTCAAAGGAAACTGGGAGACAGACAGGCGCACAGCAGGAGGCAGTGTGAACATGAAGACAGTGACTGGCAATGCTTCTGCAGCCAGAGAACCAGGGACTGTGGCATGCAGCAAGCTGTAGGTTCTTCCTCAGAGCTTGCAGGAGAGGCCAACACGCCTAGACCTTGATCTCGGACTTCCAAGCTCTCTGAAGGTAGAAAGCAAATTTCTGTCGGCCAAGGCACCCAGAGGTTCACAGTTCTTTGTTCAGACATTTCTATGATACAAACATATCACATCTTTCATTTCTGTCTGCCAAATAGGAAAGGGATTCTCATGGGCCTGCCAGTCCCCAAGACCACTGAAGGAAAGTGCTCTGCAAAAGCCTCTTCAGTTAGGATTCAGGTGGCTTCCAATCTCAGCCACTGCCCTCTGAAACCAGCCAGAGACACTGTCCACAGAGACCCTGGAGGCAGAGAGGAAGCAATGTATCATAGCCCTGGGCTCCTCCTCCTCAAAATCTCATGGTCCCAATCCTTAGATTACAGTCACTGCAGCAGACAATGATGAACCCATGACAGAGGTCACTTCTGTGTCTGTCTACATCCAGACTTGAGCCTCTCTGAGGAAATCTAAGTCCCCTTCTCCCCATCCCTCCCATGCACAGGCACTAGAGGATACGAAGGAAATGAACTCTTGTCCAAAAGCAGAGGCAGGCTGTGGCCCATAAGCCAAATCCAACCCGACTACTTGTCTTTGGCCTGTGAACAAAGAATATTTGTGTATTTTTAAGTAGTAAGACAGCGAGGCCAGGAATCAAAAGATCTGTTCATATATGAGGCCCACATGAAGTTCAGACTGCACTGTCTGTAAGTTTATTAAACCAGCCACACCCACTCGCCGAGTCTTCTCTAAGCTATTTCTGTGCCACGTCTGGAGCAGCCTCAGGGGCCTGTGGCACACTAAGCTGGAAACATTTGCTCCCTTGCCTTTTACAGACAGGTCTGTGGGTGCTTTCTGTGCCAGTCCTCCTTATGCAACAATGGCCATGGCACCAGGTGGCTGCAGGTTCAAGCCAGAGGGCAGCAGCACTCACTCATGGGAGCCTTGAAGCGAAGGGAGCCAGAACAGAAATGACAGGAGGAGTGTGAACAGTGGAGGGTGTGGCCAGAGCCCAGAGCAGGAGGGAAGCAGGAGCAGGACCAGCCTCAGCTTCCAGGCTTTTATCTAGAGCTTGTTCTGACCTCTAAAGAGTGGAGGAACCCTGGTTCCCGGCATCTCCGCAGCTCCAGCACCTCCTCCAATGCAGGTCAGCTGGGCCAGGGCCCCAGGCAGGTGACGTGTGAGACTGGTCTGTGGACTTAACCAGGTTTTCCCGTTTGAGGAGAAGACTGCTCTGCAAAACCGAGAAACTAGCCGGTGGACTGGAACGGCCTTTACATGTAACACTGTCAACACCAACATCAGAACTGTGCGAAAAAGTAAGCAGGCAGGTGACAGACGATACAGCTGGAAGAATAAGATACAGCTGGAAGAATAATGAAATTTCACCTGATGGACATGGTTAAAGTCTCTTACATGGAACACAGAACTGGTTTGCTTACCTTTCCTATGTTCACACAAAATTTCAAATCTTGCAGAGAATGGGGTAGGAATATAACTTGCCTCTTTCCTGCATTAAGTCTACACCAAATATTAGCCAGAGTTAGGGGGAAAGTATCAAGAGACAACAGCTGAGTTCACCTCTTCACCCACATGGACATCTCTCAGCTCTGCACACCGGGAGCCCTGGCCTGGAACTGGACAGGATCTAGCAATGACTTCGTGACACCCCACAGCCACCTTCCCAAGCGCCTTTCCTTCCTGGCATCTGTCTTAGTGCGTCTGTGTCCTCACGGTGCCAGGCCTGCCGGCCACGCCTGTGGCTGCTTCCTCTCCCCACTTGGGCTTTTGCTCTATAGGGCAGAGCTGGTGGCCCTTGTTATAAACTAATGCTCATGAGTGAGAGAAGCAGCTTCTGTGACAACCCAAGTGGAAAATTTTAGAAAAACTCAATAAAGTGAATCATGAAAACTGCTCAAACTGAATGAAAAGCACCTGCAGGGAATATATAAAACTACTGAACTTGGGCTTTGTCACTCTGTCATATCCTGCTCTTCTTTCAACTGGAAACCAAAGATATGACATCCTACTTGTGGTCAAACCAGCCTCAGGAAAGACCTGTGCCCATAGTTAGGAGGACCACAGTCAGGTGCATTTGCTTTTTCCATTTCAGAAAAAGTTGTTCTTCCAGGCTTTGGCTGATATCTGTGACTTCCTGACCAATCAACTCCTGGCCCTCACAATGGAACTGGCTGATTTCTAGGCCCCACCAGTGGGATGAAGGTTTCGAGCTAAGGTCTGGACAATCACTACCTAACAGCTGCTAAAAATGTGGTTCTGGCGGGCTGTGCACTTCTGACACCGAGTCTTCTCCTGACACCACAAGGAGGTGCTGCCCGTGCTGGGAGGCAGCCTGCCCACCGGGTCTGAGGAGCCAGGCGGTCACATTTCAGTTGGTGACCTTGCCTAACTTATCCACGGTCTCCAGGCCTTGGTTTTCCGACGGTAGAAGAGTCCTCTATGAAAATACACCCCATGTGCATTTCCCTTCTTTACTCATCTATATGTAGGGCAGGGACTCTTATCTTTTTCTTCTTTGAAACATAAAGTGCTAGACTCTCAGTGACAACCGCAGAGCAGAATCCTAAGGAATGTCTTGTGTAATCAAGGTTAGGAACTGATTTCTTGCACTGAGCAAGGCACAGGCCAAGTTACCTGGACAACTTCTGACTGCACACACTGCAGTCCTCAAAACACGCATTTCTAACATGGCCACGGGGACACTGGGAAGCCGTGATGCACAATGGCACCCCTTGATAATGTGCTTTTCTGCGTGGCCCCTCTGTTGTTTTCCTCAAAACACCTGTGCAGTGGCGAGACACGTGCCCCCGGGTTCCTCGGGCAGATGAAAAGCCAGCACTTGGACGGCTGAGCCCAGCTTGTGATGCTGCGCCTGCGACCTTGGTAAGCAAGGGTGGCCACCAACGGAGAAAACATGGCAGCAGGGAGGCTGGACGTCTGCCGAGCAGGGTGCGGGCCGAGCAGCAAGTCCTCCCTGCTTCGCCTCTTCCCTGGGGGATTATGACCCCCCCCCCCCCGCCGAGGTCCAGATGTAGGAAGAAAGGAAAGTGAAGCTGCTGAAAGAAAGCTATAGCCGTGAGTCCTGGGAGAGGTTCTGCCTCCAACAAATGTTGAGAAGCTGAAAACAAGTCCAAAAAACCATGTGCAGTGGGGTCATAGTTTGTGTGAACATGGACTCAATCCCGGCTCTGCTGGGCTGGGGGCTGGCGGAGTCACTGCACCTCCCAGGTGACATCGGATGGTGCCCACACCTCCTCGGTCCCTCCCTCCTCCAGAGCCAAACGCCGAGGGCTCGGGAAGCTGCCATTGAGCAGGACGGAGAGCTGGGCGGTCCAGCCTCTGCCCTCTCAGGTCCTCCCTCCACCAATCAAATCTTCACTTTAGCAACAGTCAAAAAGGCCAGAGAAGAAAAATGTAGCCACAGACACCCAGGGCTGCTCTTTGGCGGGATCCAAATTCCTTCCACCCTGACTCGCTGGGACTGTTCAGCATTCACAAGGCAGTGCCTCGCTTTACAGCTGGACTGCGGCCATGGGCGGTGCACACTGCAGCCCCAGCGCTGGACAAGGCTCAGGGAGGAACCTGGTTGGAGCCTAGCCGGGCCAGCTCAGCAGAAAGACCTAGGTTCAGTCCTCAGCACACACACACTCACTAGTCTGAGGACACATCACACACCAACCCTTCAGCGGAGAAGCCCTCAAATCAGATGTAGAAACTGAGTTAGAAGGGCGCTGCCAGCTAGACCTACAATAAAGTTATTCTGCATTTGATTTTCAAATATCCCTTAGGGCTGGGAATTTAGCTCAGTGGTTCTGGCACTAGCCTTGCAAGCACAAGGTCCCAGGTTTGATCCCCGGTAACCACATACCATAGTGCCAGGTATGGTGGCTCATGCCTATAATCCCAGAACTCAGGAGGCATAGACAGGAGGATTGCTGAGTTGGAGGCTGAGTTCAGGACCAGCCTGAACTATAAAGTGAGACCCTGTCTCAAAAAAACTAAAAAAAAAAAAAAAGATATATATATATACTATATCTATATATACTATATATATATTATATCTATATATTCTATATATCTATATTATATATAGATATATTATATATAGTATATATAGATATATATATTATATAGATATATAGTATATAGTATATATAGATATAATATATATATATACTATATTACTATATTACTAATATATATATATACTATATTACTATATTACTAATATATATATATACTATATTACTATATTACTAATATATACTATATTATATATAGTATATATAGATATAATATATATATAGATATAATATATATATATACTATATAGATATAATATATCTATATATACTATATATATATGCCTGTGAACACAGCCCCCAGGCACAGCACATTTGCTCTGGTGACTGCGCAACCTCCTGAACTCTGGTGGTGGAGACAGCAGAGAGGGACCCTGGTCAGCTCCACCGGCCCCAGGTCCCAGGCTGTGGGGGCACAGAATGTGGTTCTCTCTGCCCCTCCCCTGCGCAGCCCCTGAACCCTCAGACTGCGCTCTCCACCTGCCAGTGCTCCGGGGATCTGTTCATTCTGACCTTACATGAGCCAGGCAAGGTCAGCACAGTTCCAAACCCGAAGCAAGGATCATGTGGCTGGGGGGCTGTGAGGCCAAAGAACATCAACAGATGTCCGCAGAGGGTCCCACGTGCCCTCCAGCCCCTCTCTCTCACCCATCAGGAAGGCAGTAAGGCTAGTGACTAAGAAAGGCGGGAGATGCCCTGAGTGCCACGCTCCCGGAGAGCAGTTGATGGAGATGATGGCGAGACACAAAGCCTCTCACACATGCACAGAATAAGGCAAAAAACAGCTGCTCCTGCAGGGGTCACAGAGCCCCTGGGTGCTAGCCTGTCAGGCAGGTGACACTGGCGCACCCAACCTCCTCCATCTAACCTGTTTGATGCCTGCCACAAGGACTGCAGCCCGGAAGGTGGCCCTGACTCAGGACCCCCAGTGGACAGTCACCCTGTGGACTGGCCATTGCTCCCAGCCCAGCTTTCCAGGGGCTGACACCTCCTCGCGCTGCACAGACCCGGGGAGCAGGCTTGGGGTCAATGCCACAGTGCAAAGCGGCTGATTCCTCACTTCCCAACCTCAGTGCTTTCTCTCTCCCTGGGTCACCCTCCAGGTCCCTGCTGCCATCAGCTGCTTCCCCAGAACACCAGAGCCCTCGTCCTTGGACCAGCCTCTGTTTTCTGGGTCACAGAGCACAACAGATGCTAAATGCAAAGCGGGCGTTCGGCCAGGACAGACACACTGCTGAGGGGCAGAAGCGAGCGCTTGGCCAGAGCTGCTCAGAGCCAGGGGTTACACTGCACCATCAGAAGAATCTCAACTCAGACAGCCAACCGGGGGTTTTGTTCCCTCAGCAGGATACATTTATACTCTACATCTGGGGAAAAAGGCAGAGGGTATTTATACCCCATCGGGACAGGCATTTTTACATCAGAAATGCCTAAGCTTGCTGTGGGTCACTTCCCAGGGAACTCGGGGCTGTGGGCTGAGCCTCGACCCTGGTGCAGGCTGGGCAGCAGGAGGCCAGCTTGGGCTGCAGTGTCACCTGGTGCAGGCCAGGCACCGCCCCTGGAAAGCTCAAGTCACTGCCATGCGGGCTCTGCTCAGACGTCAGTGCCTTGAGTCCCCAGCCCTCTGGGTTGCTGTCCTGCTCCTGTGACATCACCACCAACACTGGCTTCGGGCACAGTTGACCCTGGCAGTCCTGCAGGGCTGGGTCCCTCAGGTGTGGGCAGGGACAGCCCCTTTCTCTGCCCTGTTCAGTTTCTGGCGGCTGCCACTGCCCCTGCTCCTGGCCTCTTTCCAGCTGCAAGTTGACCTGTCACCTTCACCTTCTCCTCTGGCTTGACCACTTCCCCTCTCTCCTGAGAAGACTCTTGTGCTGACACTGAGGTGCCCCAGGGTGGGAAGGTCTGCAGCGAGGTCTGCAGCGTGACCCCCAGGGCTTCGTGTGCTAGAGGCTAGGTGCCCGGAGTGGTGACATGGGGGGAGCTGGAGGACCTTTAACGGAGGGAAGGTCATTTAACTAGTGGAAGGTCATCAAGTGACACTGGCCTTGAAAGGGAACAGCGCATCCTCACAGGGTTAACCACATGATCCTGCCTTCCATGTGATCCCAAAGTCCTACCACAATGCCACAATGCCACCCACTTCCTTGGGGTGCCCTCCTCGGGGCTGGGCAGAGGCCGGGACCACGCTCACAAATCTCCAGAACTGTGAGCCAAGTAAACCAAGCCTGGGTATGACATCACAGCAACGGAGCACAGACACCAGGTCACCTCTCCATCAGTCCCTTCCACCAGGCAACGCAAATGCTTGGGAACTAGGATTGCACATCTCCCCGGGGGAGACACAGGGCTGACCATGTTCCCGGCTGAAAACTGCACACCTTTCCTGCCCCATTCTCGCACCTGCCACTCCGACATGCTGGGTCTACTGTCTGTGTATTCTGTCTCTCCACCAGAAAAATGTCTGTGAAAGCAAGATCTTTGTGCTGTTACCTGAGCACCTGGGACCAGCGGGGACCTGACAGGCACTCGGTGAATCTGTGTTAACAGAGGACGTCTAGAGTCTCCACCGCAGTGCACGCAGGTGGATGCAGACAGGCCCAAACTCGGTCCTCAAACCCAGCAGGACAGGGCAAGGAGAAGGGCTCAGAGGGGAGCTGCAGACTCCTCCAGGGAACCAGCACCACCCCAGTGGGCTCTGCAATCGCAGGCAGGACTCTCCTCCTGTCTCAGCCAGTATTGTGCTCCAGCCCCTGGGACTGCACTTGACACAGACACCCCCACATTGAGAGCACCTGTTCCCTGGACAGAGAAGCAAACTCCCCTGGGACAAGGGACCTCCACCCAGCTCAGTTTCCGATCAACTGGTCGACCTCTCCCAGCAGGTTCTACTGAATCTGTCCAACACTGAGCTTCCACCATTGCACAAATACAAAGTGCCCTGCTCCTTGCTGCTTCCGGACCTCTTCAGGATGGGTTTCCCCAGCCTGACCCACCACACACTTCCAGCTCACTCCTTCCTTTCAGCCACCTTGCAGCTCCCAACTGCTCTACCATAAGTAGGATCCACCAGCTCACCACCACACCAGACAGTATTCCAACATGAAAGCAGATGGACCCAGGAGACCACCTGGGCAAGACTCATGGCTGAGGCTAAAGTGCTGTCCTGGAGGATATAGTCTCCAGGTAAAACCAGACCCAGTTAAATTAAAATCTAGGATACACAGGAAATAACTTTTTAGTGCATGCTCCAAATATACTTGAATGTCTTACACTTTTACTAGCCAAGCATGGCACCCAAGAAGTCCAGCCTCACAGGAAGGGACAGGAGTCCCTTAGGGGATGGAGGACCAGCAACTGAACTTAGACCCTCTCCATGAATGTTTCCCATTAAAGAGTTGCTTTCTAAAATGACAATACACAAGTAAATAAAGAAAGTTTCTGCTAATGATCGGAAGAGACTGCTCCAATCTTTTTCCATTCCAGAATCATTCTGGGAGGACTTAGAAAGCAGTGACGCCCACAATGGAGGTTGCCATGGACACCGTTCACCTCCATCCTGAAAATCATGACTTCACCTCGCATTCCTCCAGCAGCCCACTACAGATTGTTACCAAAGGAGCCCTGTACAAACAAACACCAGCCCGCTGCGGCTGAATGGCAGGAAATGTGGCCACTTTTTCTAATTTTAACTTCCTCCTGGAATGCATGAGTTCTCAACCTGCCCACACCCGTGTTCCTGACACCACCTCTGGAGAGCCCAAAGTACTCGCATCTCCTCAGGCTGGGCTGGTGGTGAGGGGGTCCCAGGAGCAGCAAGCGCTCCCCCGTGAGGGTGAGCCACAGGCTCTGCCTCAGGAAGCTGAGCCAGGCCCCATGACTTCCGGCAGGAGGCCCATCCCGCAGGCCCAGCCCAGGAAGGCCTGGGAACGGAATTGTGCAGGTCATGGCCCACACCAGGACAGACAGATTCAGAATGTGCTGGGCTGACTTTAAAGGCTCAGGGCGGTGAGGGACAAGTGGGCAGGTAGTCGCAAGGCTAAAGCTTGTTTTCCAGAAAGTTCAAAGAGCTCGTACAATTCAACAGATCAAAACCATGAAAAGGATCTTCCTATCAGAAGAACTCAGAAGGGCCAAGAAACATTAGAGTGTGGGAAACAGGAACAGCTACAGTAAAAACAAATCAGATACCATCTCACACCCGCAGGACACCTCCAGGGCAAGGGGAAGAGCTAGACAGAGGCTGGGGCAAAGATCTGCCAGCCAGCAGGTTTCTGATAGTGCAGGGTGGCGAACAGCTGCTCCCCCAGGGGAGGAACGGGCACCCAAGGGCATTACACACAGAGGAAACTTCATGAGAGGGGTCAGGCTGAAGCCAGTTGATCACAGAAACAAAGACCAACTTCAAGAATGTGCTGTCCAGCCAACAGGAACTCTTGGATGACCGCATGTCCATTTCTAGTGCTGCACCGCAAATGATAACAGAAACCATCACTCCCCTTGCTGTGTGGAGCTCAGGAATCATACATGGTTCACCTGGGTAGAGATGCACCCTTGCACCTAGCCCACGTGCATGCTGGTGCAAGGTCACATTCACCCCTGGTCACTGGAGCTTCTCTCTTCTCTACACAGCGGCCATGTCTTCAAGGCCAGCACAGTGGTGGAAGATGCTGTACTGTCAGGTCACCTAGTCACAGGAGGATGTCACCACTTTGATGACTTTTACTCATAAGAAGGCAGCTGCTAGGTCAGCCTAGTTTGATATGAGAAGAAGGGGTACCCACAGACAGAGACTTCTATTTCTACAAAAATTTAAAACACAAAAGCAAACGGGACAGATTGCTATGTGCTGGAGTAGAGGAAAGCCACCCTGTCGTTAAGCAGCAGGTGTGCCTCAGAGATTTAAGGTGCAGGAGACCCTCTGGGAGGAAAGGAGAGGATAAGACAGGCGGATGGGGAGGAGGTCGGGGCATCAGAGTTAAGGCTGAAGTTCCATGTCTCAGCCAGGGCTGTGGCCGCACATGCCTGTGCAAGTCATCACTGTTTTTGTAATGCTTTAATTACCTCAATATTTTCAAGTATTATCTGTATCTGCCCAAGGTGTGGGGAATATACAGCTGGACCTCTGTGCCTCAGGACAGGGGGACAGGTGCTCTGCACGTGGTGGGGCCTCGGGAAGCTCACCAGCTCCTGCTGACGTCCCACCTCCTGCTGGCCTTGCCCAGCAAAATAGCGTGTGGAAATCGGGTTCTCCACCCGGCCACACCAAACCCAGAGCTCATCAGCTCTCCTGCAGGGGAGCTCTCCTCCCAGGGTCTCCGAGCTTAGAACTCGCCCCACCCTTGGCCCTGAGTAACGAATGCAGCTCTGCGGCTCTCCCCACTCAGCTGGGGCTCCCCTGTGGGACCCTGAATCACCTGGCCCTGCGTGGGGCAGCCTGCATCTCTTCAGGCAACAGAAAGCAATTGCCATGGACTGCCGGAAACCGGTAGCCACCCAGAACCACATCCTGTTTGGGCACACATTGATTCAACCATGTCAGTGCCCCTCACACAGAATTTTGGAAGGCAGAGACGTGGGGCCTGGTGTAGAGAAGAGCCCGTTCAGCGTCTGGTCCCTGCAGCAGTGGGTGCGGTGACAGGGACTCCACACCCACCAGAGCCTTTCGGACCACCAGAGCCTTTCAGAACAAAAGGACAAAAAAGTGACCAGATGGCACCCGTCTCAAGATATCAACAAACCCCTGAATGAGGTGGAACTGCCGCAGGAGTACAGTGCCCCTGCTGTCACAGCCACGATGGCCCCACTGCTGGATACTCAGGACTTCTTGGCACGGCCATGGGCACAGACACAGGTGCTTCCTGCAGCACCTTGGAGAAGAACAGGCCTCATCTCCCCAGAGACACCTCAGCACTCAGGAATCCAGCAGAGGAGCTGCAGGCCTGGCCAGGTGCAGAATGCCACAGGAGCTGCTGCAGAAGCCCCAACAGGGACGGACCGGCGGGCCTGGGCGCAGCCAGCCCCGGGTCATGTCACAGTAGCTCTGGCCTCAGCAAGATGGTAAAGCAGACGAGAGAAGCCCAGGTTCACTGAGAGCCACCCAGGGCCAGCTGTACCCATTCTGGGGGGCCAGGAGTCCATGCTCCTGTGGGGAGTTTTGCATTTGTGACATTGAGGACTGAGTTTAGGTCCTCACATTTAGCTGTATTCCTAACCTCCATTTTTTTTTTTTTTCTTAAGCAGGGTCTAAGGTCACTAAAATTTCCAAGTGGGGCTTGAAATTGCAATCCTCCTGCCTCAGCCTCTACAGGTGCTGAGACCACAGGGATGTGTCACTGAATCCAGTTCCTATAGCTTCCTTGCCAGGACAGCTCCAGAATTTCACTTCTACAAGCAAAGGCAGGGCTCTAAAATGTCCTCGAAGTCCTTCGAGTCTCAGCATCTTCCCACCCTCGCAGGTCTGTGTCACTGGTACTCACCCGGTGCAGGACTGTCCCTGTGAGTGGCAGTTGCACCTGCCGTCTGCCTGCCTGAGCTCAGCGGCTTAAGAGCCCACACCAGGCACAGCCGGCCAGCCCTCTGCTTCAGCTCTGCAAAGGGCAAAAGTGACATCCACCTCCAACAGCTGCTGGGGCGCTGAGCGCCCTCGAGGGACTGAGCGCTGTGCCAGGTCCATAGTCTCTGCCACAGCAATGTCCGCAGCCCAGTCATCGGAAGCCAGTCAGACACGCACCATCAGCGGGCTGGAATCTGCATTTTAATAAGATCTTTCCAGGAGACTTCTGTGCATGAAACCCAGACCCAGGGCACAGGAGTGCTGTGGGCGAGTGAGAAAGCCTCCTCCCTAAGAAGATTAGAGGCTCAAGTGCAAGGTCACACGCGTGCGTATTTGTGAGTGTGTGTTGCACACACACACACACACACACACACACACACACACACACACACACACACACACAATCCTCCCATGCTGGGCTTGCCCTGCATGCCAACCCAGCACCCCTAATAGGGCAGGTGCCTGGATGTGGCCCTGAACATGCACACCAGCCTTCTCCATCCACCCCTGAGGTGCTAACAGAATTAGTGGGGGTCTTGGACAGTGCCTGACACACAGGCTGGATGCTTCCAAGGCCTGGCTCCTGGGTTCTGCATTTCAGAGCAGTAAGTTAATGCACCATTGTACCTGCCACTCGACTCTGTCTCAAGTTCATCTGCTAACAGGTAATCTGTGTCTATCCCTACAGGAGAGCAGCTCACACCCGACCTCATAGCCAGTGGAGAACAGAATTCACTGATGGGCAGAGGGGCCAAGGCCTGGCCCGAGGAGGACCAGGCCAGTGAGCATGCCACCTGCTTAACCTTGGGCAACCCGAGTCAGAGGTAAGAGACATTCCAGCCTCCAGTGCACCTGCCTTGGGCTGCCCAGCATCTGCACTCACTGCTTGGAACTCTGAACTGTCAGCACGACCTGCACACAGGCCGAGACGCTGACTTGTGGGGGACAGATGATGAAACAACTTCCAGAAAGACAACTTCCAGAGGGCCTGGATTCCATCACCCTGTCAAGGAGCCCTCCCTGCTCCTGGCCAGGTGGCCAGGTGAGTGGGACTGGCCTGGCCTCGGCCTCGGGCATCAGTCACTCTTCACGCTGGGTGGGTTACAGGATCCCTCAAGTACACAGCATCCTTTTAAGGAGTCACAGGGTGGGCAATGGGATCCACATCCTTAGGAGACACAGTCGCCCACGCAACATCCCAGGCACCGAGCCCAGCCGCAGGGCTCTGGGCTCCAGAGTGACGGCCTGGAGCAGACATCACTGTCTGCAGTCGTGAACACCTGGCTGAAGGGGCCCCAAAGGTGAGGCGGCAGGTGGGAAGCGGATCCGCAGAGGGGCTGGAACCTGGGAGGCAGAGATGGAGACTCCACGTGGGGACGGTGCCGCCTTATGCCATCTCTGTTCCTCAAAGTGCAGACAAAATGCTTGGGCTCTGTTTCCCCACACGGTCAACACACACTTACAGTGCCTGACTTATTGTGGGGATCCCCAGCAACAGGTACGTCCCCACAGCGTGGAGAAAACCACAGGCAGGAGCTGAAGGACAAGTAGCCCGGGTGCAACCAGACTGCCGGGCTCGGAGCTCTGTGGGGCTGGACCTCTTGGGTCCAGCACGTCCCCTGCCCAGGGTGGGGCAGCTCTAGGACACCCGCTCAGCTCCAGGGTAACAACTGAAGCCCAGCCAGACGCCTGACTCTGCACCATAGGGCTAAGAGAAGTTCCTTTCACTCAGCCCTCCCCTCTTCAGCCCCCAAGACCCCCAAAAGGCCACAGCTCCCGAGCCCACTCAGCCAGCGCCCAGGGCAGGGCTGAGGCGTGTGCACAGTGAACTCCACCCCACCTCTAATCGGGAGCTTTATGATGATCCCCATGACAAACTGCCACACGTCACAGGCAGGCTGTGCTAAAACGTCACCACGGGGTGGGGGGGGCACACATGGACCAGCTCAGACTCCTCCCTCCTCCCAGGCAGGCACAGCCCCAGCGTGGTCAGCACACAAGCTCTGGGGGCGCCACCCCAGCCAGCTGAGGCAGGAGCAGAGACACCACGCTGGGGCTAAACCTCCCTCCACCTCCTCATTTCTAGAGGAGGGATTCAGCCACCCCTGCTGTCCCTGGGTTGTGTCCAGGGCGCGACTCATCCCAGCTGGGCCAACCAGGGGCAGCAAAGAGGGTGCTCAGAAAGCAGGCTCAGAAAGCACAGGCCACTCGGAGCCAGGAGAGAAAAGTGCGCACTGTCTGCCTGGTAGGTGCCTCTGTCTCCCCAGGGGTGTGAGTCACCTTGGGCCTGGTGCTGCGACCAAAAAGCGTGGTGAGTCTCACCTCAGCACACTGACCTCCAGAGAGGGACCTGCAAGAGACTTCTCAAAGTGTGGCGAGAGACGCCATGATACAGCTGCAATCCTGGACAGGAAGGGGCAGCCTATGAGGGGCACCGGGAGCCTCGTGCCCAGGAAGCTGCACAGCTGGGTGGCCTGTGGGTGCCGTCTGTGTTATCTGCGGACACTGTCCTTGTCCTGCCTCGAGACAAAACTGAAACCCTAATCTCCACGGGCTGTGTCCCACGGTCGTGGGTTCGGGGGCCGAGGACTTCTGTCAGTTCCCAGCTCTCTGACCCTACATGCACGTGCATCACAACCCTGGAAGCCCCAGGCGTTCTTCCTGTCACAGGGCTTGTGTTCAGGCCATGTGCATTTGCTGTGAACTGTTCACGACAGTGTGCTGCTGCTGACCCTTAGACATGTCCGAGGCTGCAGGCAGCCGTGGGCAGCCCCCCTGCCAGGTGACCTGACCTCACCTTCCCCAAAAGGACTGCTTTCTCATGTGTCTGGCAGACATGAGCTCCCGCACACAAGCACTAGAAGGCCTGAGCTAGCTAAAACAAATCACTTGAGCTCTCATTTTTTACACAAATAGTTTTTATACCTCGAAAGAAAAAGAACTAGCTGAGTGTGGTGGTGCACGTGTGTGTGGTAGTGCTCCTCCCAACACTCTGGGAGGCTGAGGCAGGAGAATCACAAGTTTGAGTGTAGTCTGGGTGACTTAGGGGGACCCTCTCTCAACCCTAAAAAAAGTTTTAGAAGGGGTTAGAGAAGTAGGTTAGTGTGAAGGCCCTGAGTTCGATGCTCGGTACTGAAAATAATAAAAATTTTTTAAAAATCTTTACAGGAAATCTAAATTAATGAAAAAGGGAAGCCACCAGTATATGTACAAGAGAAATGAGCAGAGAAAGCCAGAACCAACCAGAGCCGCAGTGGGATCTACCTCCTCACACCTCCTAGGATGGCAGCTATCAAAAAACAAACAGAGAGTGAACACCTGCCGGGCGGACGGGGAACATCAGAGTTCTTACTGTGGGAGTGGAGACAGCTGCGCACCACTGGGGACCACTGGGGACGGAGGCACCGCCGCACAGCCAGCCCAGCGGATGCAGCCACAGACTCCGCGGTCCAGCCCAGGCGTCTGAGCAGAGGGGCTGAGACAGGGTGTAGAGCCTTCTAGAGGGCTAGGTGACCGGGCGCCAGAGGCGGTCCTCACACAGCAGGACACCACTCAGCCTCAAAAGGAGCCCCACACCGCAGCACAGGCGGGCCTGTGAGGTCGGCAGTGACCAGGGGCAAACACCACCATGGCCCTGGCAGAGGGGGCCCTGACAGAGGGAGCGGGTCGCTGGGGGCGGAGCTTCAGAATCTCAGGAAGACAAGCCTCGATGCTCATGAAGGTGGGGATGGACTGAGCACTACTGAACGGCATGCTTAACATGCTCAAGGTGGTACAACATCTTTAATCAAACTTAGAAACTCAGGACGTACACAAGGAGCCGTAGAACAGCCTTTTTGATACCCAGTTTCTGAACCAATGGTCTCGGCAACACCGTTGGCAGCTGTATCGAACTCCTCTCCATTCCATTTGGGCCGATGACCCACAAAACAGATCTGAAGCCATGTTCAAAAGTCGACTCCTCTACAGTTGTGTTTGGGAGACAAAAGGGGTCCTGATCCCCAAGCTAAGACATAAAACAAATCGGTCCATCAGGCCCATGCGGGGACTCTGCCAGCCAGGCAGGCAAGCCTGTGCTTATGGTGTGGAATGTCCTCCGCGTGCGGCACCAGCCCAGGATTCGAGGCCCGCTCACGGGACGGCTCTGGATGTGGTGACACCCTCCTTGCCTTCTACAGGCCTGTCATCCGGGCCATTCCTTGGGCTCCACCACACCCAGGTTCTGAGCCACCACTGCAAGCCCGAACTGCAAGGGGACTGGCAGGGAGACTGGTGTTCTCCATCTCAGCTGGGCAGGATCTGAGCGATCCTATCGGCTGTCCCAAGGACTCTGACTCTTGGGCACAAAAGGCCCCTTAAATGCGGGCACAAAGTCAGGATACCACTGTCCACAGAGTTGTGAGGTATGTTAAGAAGGAAGCCAGAGCAACTGGGCTATGGGTGCATGAGTGTCATCTGGCAAAAGGGCTCAGGAACAGGAAGAATCCATGGCAAACATAGGTTCAAGGCAGGTCCCAGGTGCCAACTCAGGGCCAGCCCAAGAGGCAGTGCTGGAAGGCAGCTTCCGGCCACATGTCCTATCTTGGAGGGCCAGCGCTATCTGTGACAGAGGCCGAGCTGTGTCCAGCACTCTGGCGCACTCTGTGCATGCGTGTTGATGGAATCAATGATCCTGAGCTACACTGCTCACCACTACTATGGTACACACAGTGCGGGACCCATGCACACCTAGGATAACATGCAACTTCGTGTGTCAGGGAAGTGGGGCTCTCAGCATACCCCAAAGCCAGCTACACATCAAGCATTCAACACAAAAATCAAAACCATATATAAAGTATGGAAAAAATGAAAAATCAGATATCCCAAGCAATAAAAAGCACCCAAGAAGATCAGCAGATTCAACAACACAAGGAGAAAGAGGGGTCCGCCCAAAGTCCTGACATTGGGCAAAGACGGCACCCTAGGAACACAGCAGCCCTGACTTCCTTCTGAACTCCAAGGAAGAAAGCGCCCGACCCACAGAGGTGCAGGCGCGATAAAGCACCCAGTACCGAACTGAGGGTCCAGACCGGGCCGTAAGCACCAGGACACCACTGCCACAACATAAACCACGTGTGACCCAGGCCACATGTGACCCAGACGGGGACACCAGTGGGGACCAGAAAAAGTCAAGTGAGGACTGAAACATTATACACCCATGAGGAGTTTTACAACAATGAGACTGCAGGACAACAAAACCCCATGGTCACCACATTGGCAGAACCCTGAACATAGGAGGAAACAGCACTGCTCCAGAGAGAAGACACGCCGCAGGCACAGGGGGACCCATCCCCGCAACGTGGGGGACAGAACCGAAACACCTGGAGCGCGGCCTGAAGCACAGGGGCCGATGCGCCGGGGGCCGAGTCCAGGGGAGATCCAGCTGCTCAGCTGTGTCCCTGGGGCAATCCCGGAGAACTTCAGTAAACTCCCCGAAGTGAAAACTGCACAGAACCGCACCTGCCTCAACCCAGTAATACCTGAAGATACAGAGATAATATGAGAGGAAAATGAAAGCCCTGAGTGTTCAAGAGGACAGAACAAAACCTGGGACCTCCTCAGAAGATCCAGCAAGGAAAACATCTCGAGGCCCATCTGCCCAAGCAGGGCAGAGCAACCAGGTGGCCCCATGGTCCACTGGCCATGCCACTCACCATATGTCCCACTGGAGTGGAGCTCACAGCCCCACGGGGAGGGACCTAGGGCACCCCAGCCATCAGCACTATCCCGACCTGACTTGGTATACCACAGCCCAGGCCACGGGGTGCTCAGGACCCAGGTCGAGGGAAGGGTGGGCTTCTGCCCATGTGGCAGAAGTCCAGCAGGACAGAACACAGACACAGCCGGGCTTTGGCCTGTCCAGCTCACCCCGTTTCATAACCTTCTGTGCCTTAGTTTTCCTATATGTGACAGGGATGGCAAGAGTCCTCGTGCTCTACTCATGCATCATAAAGACGAAGAGTTTTGAAGCACCGTGCTGAAGGCACAGGGCAGCACATGGGCACTACCGTGACAGCACAACCCACGTGCCCAGGGCACGAATGGCCGGGAGGAGGGGGAGGGGGAGCACACATGAGCAGGGGAGGTACGCATTTGCTAACACTTCCACTACCAAGAACAACATGAGCTTAACTAAGTGAAGCTTCTACCTTTTTTGTCAGACAGGCAACATTTGCATTAGTTTGCTGCCAAGGCTATTTGCCACCTAGAAAAAAGGACTTTATTTTTAAGGAGTTTCTGGGACCCTACAATTCAAAGGAGAGAAGGGAATCAAAATGGTATCTAAGGCTCACACATCCTCAGACATGGGATGGGACAACTGCACAGAACAGAAGCCACGATGCCAACACCTTGTCTTCAACTCTCTGTTAACCTCTCAGCGGACGTAACAGGCGTTGCCTGGTGTTTTCACACTCTGGGTCCAAATGCGAGTTGGGTGACATGTGAACCAGACCCCTTGCCCAGTGGGGGAACCTGGGGATTAAATAAGTGAAAGAACCTGGTACCATGACTACCTGCAGGGGCTTGTTATAGTGTAGGGCTCAACTATCCCTTAAAAGTCTTGTGCATGGAGGGCAGGGGCTTTCAGAGGGTGTGGGGCTCACAGGGGCCCCAGCACACCATCGGATTAGCCCGCTGGTGAGCTCATTGATGTTGGAGGTAGGAGGTGGGGCCTGGGGGGAGGTGGTCACCGAGGGCGGCTCTGAGCGCCTGCTGCTTTCTTTCCCTCTGTTCGCTAACTGGCCTGGACTGAGCAGCTTCTCTGCCATGCCCTTTCTGCTTCAGAGCCGGCCAGGCGTAGACTGAGCCCTTTGAAACTGTGAGCCAAATAAACCTCTCATCCTTTAAATTTTGGGTGTGGGAAACTGTGTCCCTACAATGGGAAAGTAACTAGGATAATAAGAGTTACAAGTGCTACTTCACTCTTCCTATTGTCCTCTTTTTTCCCCAAAACATTTTAAATGTGTGTGCTTCATTCCTTGAAGACAGTAGGAGGGGTGAGCAGAAGACCACCCAAACCACCCCGTGCCAACTCTCACTCACATGCCAGCAGCCGGTATCTCTGTACATTCCCTCCCAGGCCCTAGCTCTGTGGAGTCGCTAATTTGCAATTCCAACAGCACAATGTGAAGGTAAAGGACAACCACAAACAAGCTGACATATACAAAGTCACAGGCTCGCACATTTTCCCATAATACCTAATTTACAATCATTTGTTAAGCAGCAAATCTGTATTTTGTTCTCAAAGTGTCCGTCACCTGTAAACTCACACTGCTCTCCCCCTTTTCCTGCTCAGCAAAATAACCCCTTTACTCCGGGATGATAATCAGCTCCCAAGGTAGCAGGGGGCCAATTTCTACACAATTTTGCTAATGACAAACAAATCGGCATTTATGACATCATTTTCTGGCTTTGCCTCCGAGGGCACAGTGGCTTTGCTCTGGAGTGCTGGGGTGGCTGGCCTCCTACAGGGACAGAGACCAGACTCAAGATTCCTGGGAAGAGACAGGATTAGTTTGGTTAACTTGGGTGAAAAGCAGACGTCTCTCAGGCAAGCCAGAAACCACACCTGGCTAGCGGTCCCTGGGTCCAGAGAAGATGGTCGTGAGGCAGGCACCACCTGGTCACAGTAAAGTCAGGACTGCTGGCCCGCCAGGCTCCCAGGTGAGTCGGGGCTCCACTGCCACAGGCTGGCACTGCTGGGTCTGCTCTGGGTACCCAGATGGGTCTGGCCAGAAAGTCTTTTTCCTTCATCAGGGACAGGTGTTTTCTGGGGTATAACAACGAGGTGGGCTCTGTAACAATCCACCTGGTCATTTAACATCCTCCCCAGTGTTGTTTTATGGTAATGAAAGTAACTCTGAAGTGTTGTAGAAAGTTAACTCGGGCATGATTTTATGGAACTCTCACGACAGGTCCAGGGTGAGAAGTATCACACACAGGTCACAGAAATAGGTCATGAGTGGGGGCCCCAGCTCAGGCACAGGGCTTCTGGGCTGTGCGAAAGGGACCCAGGGTGGGGGGAGGTGTGATGGGTCACCCTGTGGCCATGGGCATGTCACCATCTGGCCAGGGCACCATCTTGGCCATGTCACCCCCTGGGCAGGCCACCCCTGAGCAGGTTACTCCCTGGGCTCCCAAGTCATCTAGTCAAGTCTTATAGTGTTCTCAGATAAAGTTCAAAGCTGATCAAAGCCAAGAAGGGCCTGTCCATTCCGGCCACCTGCCTCTGGTGTCTGTCCCAGGTGCGCCCAGCAAGTGCCAACACTAGTCTCTCTTGAATTCCTGGGACCCACCTGTCCCCTCCTGAGCATGAGCACCAGGACTCTGACCTGCTCAGTCTGTCACTAGTGCAGCTTCTCTGGGGAGCCTGCCCTAACAAACCCAGGCCTCGGAACTGTAAACCCTCTCCTTTCTTCTGGAGGAGCCGGCGCCCTGAGGGCAGAGGTTCACCACTCCTCTGCCCCCAGAAAAGCAATGACCTGGTCAGACAGCAATGAACAGAGAGATAGCAGGAAGGACAGAGAAGTGGGCTCTCGGCTTCCCACCTGTGCCAGAGGAAGGCTGCTGAGCCCCGGAACCCAGGGTCCTGGACATGCCAGCCAGCCCTATCCTGCCCTCCTTAGGCGTTTACAAGGCCCCCAAAGTGCTGCCTCATGTTACCCAGCGGAGGATGACTCACAACACAGCGTGCCAAGACCACGCGCAGGAGACAGGCCAAGAAATATTCCACCCATAAATTAGCTTTCCTCACTCGCCAGGATGAAGGCTGGGACAGCGGACCACAGACAGAAATCAAAATGATGACCTCGCCATCAACAGAAGGCATGAAGAGCTTCCTCCCTGCAATGTGCTCAGAAGTCCTGAAAACCACGTTCGTGCTGTTCTTGGGGCCAAGTCAGACGGCTCTCATAGCCGGCCAGGGACACGGCTCTTGAATCCCTGTTGACTCGGGACGTGACCCTGGAGAAGCTCACAGCCACCGTCCCCAGGCTGTGCATGTGGGAATCGTCACACAGTCCTTCTAAGGCGGAGTGGCCCTGAAGACCCCGCCAGCAGTGACCTCACAGTGCACCCACAGGCCTGGGCGCGAGGGCGGCCATTACGAGCCACCGCTCACAGACGGCCAGACCGATGGCACCGCCTGCTCAAGCGCCTTCCTGAGCAGCCCTGACATTCACGAGTGATGCAGGGAGGGGTTCATCATGGGTTGGGGCCAGTAGGGGATTCACTCCGAGGAGAAGCTCAGCAGTCTGACAGATGCATGTCCCTAAGTCTATGACACCGATCGCTGAGTGCGGTAGGAACTATCCCGCAGTTAGGACTTGCAAAAGGCTCCCTCTGGGTGAAGAGCTACACCAACATGACAGTGCGGACATGTGTTTACTGATGTGAAAATACATCAAACTCGTTTGATAAAAAGCTCTTTAAAAAACAAAACTTTTTTGGGATAGGGTCTCACTATGTAGTCCAGGCTGGCCTCCGACTCTTCCTGCCTCAGCCACCAGGCCCAGTTCTAAAAAGCTGTTTATCTTAAAAGCTTAATATTCATTCAACAAACACAATACTTGTTGAAAATTACTGAGTGCCGGGCCGGGGATTTAGCTCAGTGGTTCGGTGCCTGTCTTGCAAGTGCAAGGGCCCGGGTTCGATTCCCCGGTAACCACATACCATACTGGGTGTGGAGACTCATGCCCAGCAGCAACCAGTACCACATACCACAGTGCCGGGCGTGGTGGCTCACGCCTGTAATCCCAGCACTCGGGAGGCAGAGGCAGGAGGATTGCTGTGATGTGAGTTTGAGGCTGAGCTCAGGGCCAGCCTGAACCACAAAGAGAGACCCTGTCTCAAAAAACCTAAAAAAAAAAGAAAATTACTGAGTGCCAGGAGCACAGTGGAAGCCTCCTGCCTTTGTTTGTGAGGTGCACATTCACATGGGAGAATTTCTAAAAGATTCATACAAAAAACACAGCAAGGATACTGAAGTGGATTTCACTGCTTTGAACTTTTTCTTCTATAATATCTTCTCATGCTTCTAAAATAACACATAATAACTTAAATAAAACATATAATGGATAAAGAGTATTTTGTAACAATTAAATCGGATCTTCACTCAACAAGGGGGGAATGCACAGAACAGGATACAAACATGTATGATCCTAGAGTTTTTGTTTTAAATTTAAAATTGAAAAAGAAATATTTAATTATCAAAATTGTTTTCTCTTTCGTAATTCCTTCGCTCCTTTGAGCTGCAGAAGGAGCAGGAAACAATTCCCAGACAACACATTTCTCTATACAGCTCCTGGTCTGGGGACTGCGGCCGGTCCTTCTACACTGCCAGCCAAAGGACACTCAGCCGAGACCCTGGGGCCTTCTCTCCCCTCCGACCTCCTCCACCTGAGAGCTCAGGCAACAGAGCAAAGCAAACACGCTTACTTTTTAAAGGTCAGGCTGAGCTCACAAAAACACCAAACCCCTACACTGTTCGGTTCTGATGGTCACATCCCCGGTCGTAAAAACTCGATTCAGTATTCAAGAACACGGTGCACACGGCTCCAGGGAGGTCACGCGTCGCAAAGAGCTCCACGCTCATAAGTATGGGCCCAGATCCAACCCGGAGGCCAGTGAGGCGGCCAAGTGCACGGCGAACAGCGCAGGGACGTTCGAGGTGATCTCACTGAAGCTTCTGACTGCAAGGGGCCAGGACTACGATCAGTGCTCTACAGGGGCTGAACCCCGGAGCCCCAAGCAGAAGTCAAGGCCTGGCACACAGGGGAGCCCCCAGCTTGTCATGCTGTGACAGTCCCTAAAACAAAAATGGGCAAGAAAAGGTCACAGCAAGGCCACTTGGGAAAGGACTTCTAATGCCTTGGCCCTGAACACCTCCAAGGCCACTGTCCCTAACAATAGCTTGGTCCAAAAACAGAGAATCAGGTGCTGGATATCAGAGAACTGCGACAGTCACTTAATCCGCAGCCAGGATTCACTGCTGCAAGATGACTTTGGTGTACAGAGCAGCCTGCTTCCACCTGACTGGCCGTGGTCACCTGCTGAAGTGTCGCAGTGCCTGACCCCAAGGGCAGAGCTCGGGAGATGCGGCAGTCTGTGTCACACAGGCTCCTGCTGAAAGGGCAGCTGAGCACGTCCGGTGTGGCCTTGCCTTAACACAACAGACCCAACACACACGTCCCAATAAAATACAAGTGAATGTGGGCATCCCACAAGACCATCTCCTGATGTCCTCACAGCGGGCACCTTTGGCACAGACCCCAGGCCAGAACTCAGCCCTGTGCTACAAGGGTGAGCTGACTGTCCAGTCACTGCCCAGTGCGAGGTGAGCACAGAGGGTTCCTCCAGTAAAGGCCTGGAACACGATTCCTGAAACCACAGGGGCAATACGAGGGCCTGTCCGGGGGTGCCTGGGGCGGCTGAGGGGGTGGAAGGGACAGTGGACAGGGCTGTCCTGCGCCAGCACCGAGGGAGGACAGGCCCGGGCTCCGCACTCCCACAAGCGTCTGTGCGCATCTGCCCGGCCAGGCTTTAAGTTAGGTCTGAGCTGGGCACCTTTATTACCCATTTATTATGAGGGTGCATATAAATATCTGCTGCCACCTGTCAAATCGAGGCTACTGTTCTCAGGGTGAGTTTAAAATGGTGAAATGTGTCTCCCTGTTAGGGTACTCTGTTTACCTATTCATAGCCCAAAGCTATTAAACATTCAAACCCTTTTACAAAGGATGACAGGATAAAGTGGGTAAACAAAGGTAGGGCAAGGCTGCTGAAATTAAAAATTAAATTGCACACAACTCCAGGGATGGCCACTTGACAGCATCTGTAAGTAAGCTGATTACTATTCATAAGCCAGGATTCTTAAAGCCAGAAATTACTCTGGTCATACATTGTACGTTTTAAACTGTCAAGATGTCTAAGAAGCAAACATTCGAGTTGTCACTGTATGGTTAGATGAAGTCACCGCCCTGTTCTCATGAGTCTGGCTTCTCTCTCCCCCTCCCAGTCTTGCATTCCTTAGTGACACCGCCCCTGAGGGCCCTTCACCCACGAAGGACACACTGATAATAAAACACACCCTTTCCCCACGCAGCACCCTGCCTGTGGGGACAGCTCCCACTCCAAGAACTGCATCTCTGGGACTCCCCGGTCCCCAGCAAGGGCAGATGGGAACAGTCACAGAGGAGCAGCTGGAAGGCGTTTAGGGAGCTCTTGAACCAGCTGCTCCCCAAGATGCTCCCCTGCGGACCTGTGACCCCTGCTTCCCGGGCCCCTCACCCCACTGGCCCATGCCAGCCTCTCCCGAGCTGCGGATGCCCTGGCCTAGCGAGGGCGGCTCCTCTCAGCCTGGCTGCACACCGCACATGATGGGCCTATTTCTCCATCACATCTCTCTAGTGGATGTGGCTTGAATTCTTCCTCCTAGAAGCTTCCCCACTCCCACAACAAAGTTCTTATTGTCCAAACCCAGAAGCTCCTAGACCATCACTGCTCCATGGGGCTCGCAGGACATTTCCACCCAACCCTCTCCTGGTTGGCCTCCAGGACACGCAGCAGGCTCACCACTGTCAGGGTGACCAGAGGCCGGACTCCTCCTGAGATTCCTCCAAGTCCAGTGTGGCATTCTCTCCTCTGGGCAACTGTCCCTGACGCTGCCCTCCCAGCTCAGGCGTGCTCCGAGGCCGCAGGACCATCCCTGCCTATGCTTGCTGCCTCCAAAGAAAGCTCACACATTTACAATAACTTTACTGCTTATTAGGATGGAGAAAAAATAATTTGCTGATGTGTATAACCAAGCTCAAGGGCTCTTACCATGTCCTCCGCCACGGCTTTCCGCAGCCAAATTGCTGCTTTTCAGCGCGTGTCCTGGAAGCCATGCAGGACTCCAGGCCTCTGCTCTAGCGTGGACGTGCACCAGGCAGGTGACATTCTCATCATCTCCTAAGCGCTGCTGGGGTGTGCCTGTGCGCCTCCACTTTGTTAAACAGGTAGTGCTGACCGGCTCCCAGGGGCGGCCTGAAATCTGTCATCGACCACAGTGAGAGTGTGGACACCTCGGGCAGCAGCAAGTGGCTACGCGGGCAGCTGTTTCTCCTCTACCGCAGGTGCCACAAGCTCCTGACCTGCTTGCCCACGTGGCAGCCGGAAGCCCTTGTTTCAAGCCTGCAGACTTCAGGTGGCTCCTCTGTGCTTCAGGGTGACCAGGGGCACAAGACTGAGCATTTAAATCCAAACAGTCCTCAGAGAGAAAGAAGGATTCTTTCCAACCTGCTCAAAAGAGTTGAGCTAGCAGCCATCAGCACAGGGTTCCCCTGAGACAAGCTTTTATTGAGCAGATAAGAATAATCTCATTAGTATGTCATTTATTTGATCGTAAGGAAGAAGGTGGAACTCTTATCTTATATTTACTCCACAGTTTTCCTATAATCTTATGCTAGTGACCTCAGTTGCCCGGAATCCTCTCTACCGTGCAAGGACAGACTCTATGGGATCCTGTCTGAGTTGTCCCTACTTAAACACATCAAGCCTTACCCTGCAGCCAGAGCGAGAGAGAGGGCTGCATCTTAGCTGCCTTCTGCCACTAGGCTGAGAAGGTTGTCCAAGTATGCAGAGTGTCAGCACCCTCAGAGACTGTGACTGTGCAAGGAGGCGCACCCACCACAGCCAACCTGCATCCGGGGCCTCCCAAGTGCATGTCTGAGCGCTGGCTGCTTCAGTCTCGGCACTTTGGGTGGGGTCACACATGGTGTGCGAGGGGCCTCTGGATGGGCTGGATTCAAATCCCAGCCCAAGCTCACACTGGACTGAGGTCCAAGGAGCTACCTGGTAAAAAGAAATCCTTCCTGCTCCCCATGGAGACTGGGAAGTGTGCACACAAGGCCCTCCAAAAGCCATAGTTATTTCTACCCCTAGACACACCAATACTTGAGTCACATCGAGGAACTTGGCACACATGTCTACTCCCTCCACGCCACATCTGCTGACCAAGGGTGTCAGGTCTGTGCACCTGGTGGGTGGCGGGAAGTGGTCCAGATGTATCTTGCTTGTCCTTCCCTCCTTAGTGGACCCCACGCTTCTCCATGTCCCCACATTCTGCATCCCTGCGTTTCAAGGGCTGGCTGCTGACACCTCTTCCTGGAAGCTGCTCCCCAGGGCTCAGGTGCCAAGTTACACAACACATGGACGCCATGAGCAGAGGCCCAGCTCCTGGAGCGTACTGAATAAGCAGCCGGATTGTTCTCTGGGTGTCTTGGGGCTCGGTGAACTGTCCTCCTGTCACCTTTCCAAAGGGTGGTGACTGAATGTGGGACTTGTATTGTGCAAGTGGCCGGCCTTGGAAGCTGTGTTGTACCCAGGGGTGGCTCGGTGCCTTCCTTCCTCAGAAGTGGGGTTATCTGCCTGCTGACCTTTCCTGATTCCTGGTCGTCCAGCCACCAACCACGCTGGGACACAGAAGCTCTGGTGTCCATCTCCAGCCCTGGGAATTGTCTCAGGGGCCTGATTCCAGTTCTCAGAAGAAAAATCGCAACACAGCCCAAGAGTCTGAACAAAACAAAGGGGAGGGAAACCCATCTGGCTAGCTTCGTTCTGCGCAGGGGGGAGCTACTGAGCAGCACGCAGAGCTGGGGTGCAGCCAGCCAGCCAGCTGGGGCTGGGAGGGCGGCTCCCCAGGGTGGCTCCTAGCCTCCCTCCCCCGGGCCCAGCGGGAGGGGTCACAGCTGCCAGGCGGCTGGGGGAGGGTTTACACCCAGGAGGTCTCTCAGGACCCACGGCACAGCCGGGTTCAGCATTCATCCACATCTTATTAGCAGACTAAGAACCAACATTAGAATAAGAAGAAAGTCTATTCAAACAGCCCAGAGGGAAATAATTTGAGGCTACTGAATTAGCACAGAGCAAAGGAGAAATTTCAGGAAGAGTCCCCTTTCCTTTCTCCCCGCAGAAAATTAACAACACAATCTGTATTAGCAGACAATGGGCCAGTGAGAGATCTTATCAGCAATTTACCCAGCCCTCTTGTAGGGTCCTTCCAAACCTATCTCGGCTGCGATCTGGGACCAGACCTGGCCAGGAACAGTGTTGGTGTGAATAACAATAAAAATGAAACTACAAAAGGGCAGCCGCTGGAGCCCAGGACCAGCACAGAAAGAGGATCTTCCACCAGGGTTCAGGGGAAAGCGTGGGTAGACCCAAGGCGACAGCCAGATCCCTCCTGGGCAGGGCTGTGGCAGAGTTGTGGGTCTCTATGGACTGTTTCAGGGCCTTAAGCTACACTGTGCCTGAACCTCCCCGACAACAGGAAATCAAAGATCTCCAGGCTTCTCAGCGGCAGAGCTCCAAGCCAGGCATTGTTCTGAGTGAGCAGTGAGCGGTGCAGCAGGTCCTGCGAAGCCAGGCTGCTCACTCCGGGGTCCTTCAGCTGCAGCCTCCTCAGGAAGCACTGCAGCCCTGCCAGTGCCGGGCTCAGGCAGTGGAGACCAACACTAGGGTGGTCCCGCCTGACCCCGAAGGAAGGGGCCTGAGCCCCTCAGCCAGGCACCAGGAATACCCCCGTCCCCACGCACGCGACCAGCGCCTGGGGTCTGTTTCCTCCGCAGGGTGCACAGGTAGGAGGCAGCTTGTTTTATTGGATGCCAGTGTAGAACTCGGAAAGGCTGTCCAGCCTCTTGAAGTACAGCCGCGGTCCAGCAAGGATGTCAAGCGCCCTGCAAACCACCCATTAATTTTTATGGCGGCCCGAGAAGCACATTGAGGATCATTACCGTCATTTTTATATGGCAAGGAACCAAAACCACAGCAAGGGACCACAGAGAGGCACAGGTCTCCTGTCCCGTGCCCACAATCACAGGCAGAACCAGCCCGCCGGAGGGGCTCACGGCCAGCAGAGACTGTGCCCACAGAGCGAGGCCTAAACCCCAACCTCTGGAGGCATCTCACTCACAGGTGTGGGGAGGGGAGGGCTCCAAGAAGGCGGGTCTTGGGCTTCGGTTGTAACCTAAGGCAGGGCTGTGACCCAGGAAGGTAAATATACAAGGCTGGTGGGATCGGCAGGACTTGTGATGGCTCTGTTTGCTGTAGATTCCATGTTTTCTGTACATTCAGAACCAAAGTTAGGAGAACTTTATCACTACGGATAATCACCAGGGCTGACCTGCTGCACTAACTTGGAAATAAACAGGAATAAAATCCAGCACAGTACTCCTTTTCAAGTGTGCTGATCCTCGGCTCCACAACATTCTCGGCAGCCAGAGCGGGGCACCAGCTCCCGAAGCACACCGGGGAAGGGCCAGTGCGCCCCCCGCCCCGCCCCGCCCCGCGCGCACACGGCGCCGCCAACCCGTCTACACCGCAAGCTCCGGGTTTGCGGCCAGCCTCCGGCCAGCACCTTCGGCCCCCTTGTCTACACGGCCCGCTCGCGGCCAGCACGGCCTGCCTGGGCTCCGAGCCGCTGAGACACTAACCGACGCGACCCATCCAAGCGCTGGAGCGCCGCGCGGGCTGGGTGGCAGCCGCCGCTCAGAAGGACGCGCCTGTCCCCGAGCCGGTCCCACCCGCGGGCCGCCGGCGCTGTCACCTCGCCACCGCTCGGCCGCCCGCTGCCCAGCCACGCCGGAGTTTTAATCTCACCGTCCACGAGGGCTCCGGAGAAGTTGGAATGTGCACGGTCACCAAGTTTCCCCGGAACCGCGCGCCCTTCCCTCCCCTCCGGAGCCGCCCGCACCCAGCGCCCCGAGCCCCTGGCTCCTTCCCCGAGGCCCCAGGCTGCCCGCCGTCGCCCGGTGCCGGGAGGAGCTGGGGTCCCGGGGCGGTGCGGGCGCGCGAGGCTGAGCCGAAGGCCCCCGCCCGCTCCCCGGAGCCCCAGCCGGGCACGGCGATCGGCCCCGCCGGCCACCCGCTCCGTGGGGCGAGGCCGGGCCGCGGGTCCCCACACCCGATGCGCCTGGCGCGCGCCTACCTGGCTCGAATGGCGTCCCCGCGGGCTCCGAAGGCTCTCGTCGTCCGGGGCTCGCCGGCCGGGGCCGCGTGCGGATCCGAGAAGCACCACGGCGTCCGGGACGGAGGTGGAAGCGGAGGCGGCGGCAAAGGGCCGGGTCCGCGGCCAGCGCCCCGCGCGATCGGCCCGCCCGCGGGCGGAGGGGAGGTACGGTGCGCGCCGGGTGGGCGGGGCCCTAAGGGGGCGGGGCCTGAGAGGCCGGCGTGAGCGGGGGCGGAGTCTTGGCGAGCAGGGGCGGAGCGATCTGGCAGGAATATAGCCAGGTCGTGGGCGGAGGCGGGGCGCCTAGGGGAGGGAGAGCGCGGAGGGGCGGGGCGAGGCCCCTGGAGAGGCCTCGCAGGCTGGGTGGCGCCGCCTGGCTTCCCGCCTAGGCGCCGACTGCTCTAACCGCTTCGGGCGCGGTGGCAGCGGTTTGGCGCTGCCAGGAGCCCAGGATCTTGGTTCCTAGCACCTAGCGGGCTGACCTGGACTGATCGCGGCCTCCTGCCTGTGCTCCTGTGCAACGCCCCGCAGCCCGACGAGCCCGCGGTGGGACGCGGGGATCCGGACCCGCGTGGAAGACTCCGGCTTCCTGGACAGAAATTGTAAATACAAGAGGAGCCGAGTAGCGCATGCCTGCTATTCCAGCATTCTGAGAGGCTGAGGCAGGAGGATCGCTGCCAGTGCGAGGCCAGCCTGGGCATAGTGAGACTTTGTTCCAACAAACAAGCAAAAAAAAAAAACCCAGTAACGACAAATAGAAACTAAGTTGGATAGAAAATTTCAAGGGAAGACAGCTTCCTGCTAAACCGAACACAGTTCGGTCAGAAACATTTACCCTGCCTCAGACCTCTGCATGAGTGGGCGATAGAAAAGTAGAATTAGAATTTGACACAGCGCTAGCAGTCCTAACCACAGGGCTTACGGGCAGGAGCGGCCCTGCAGAAGGGGGCTCCCCTGCGATGGGGAGCCCAGCCGTAAGCACAGGTCTTTGGAGGGAAAAGAAGTGAGGTCGGATTCAGCAAGTCCAAAGCCATCCAGACCGCCTCGGCGTTCCCGTGCGAGGGTGCTCTCGCCCTACTTCTAGGATGACGTTAGACGTTACTGCGCGATGGTCTCTGCGCCACGACCACTCGGGCCCAGCCTGATCCTCGGGCGCCCTGGCCTTTCCTCTGTCGTGGAGGCCTCCTGCTCTCTCAGGACCCTGCCTTCCTCTGTCCGAAGCGAAGCCCATGGAGAATTTCCAGAATGTGACCCAGGGAAACGGCGGAGGGGAGCTGGGGACCGGTGCTCCGATCTTGCTGTCTGCTGCCCTGTGGAGAACCAGGTTCCTGAGTGTGGATACAGTTGTCTCTGAAACACGCGCTGTACGTTTACAAACGAGGCAGTATCTGCAGGGCAGGTGCAGGAGCAGAGAGAGGCCCTTCAGTGGAGGAGAACGCCAGGGTCTGGGGATTTCGTAGGGGCTGAGGAACCAGCCTGTTGTGCTTGCCTCCCTGGAAAGTTATTTTCCTCTCGGTGACTCAGTTTCCCAAATTAAATTCAGCATGTAAAACACCCAGTAGAGTACCTGGAGCTCAGTGGCACTCAATAGAATGAATTGCGTTCATACTACTT
>PVIR01008487.1:0-56834 GCA_004026965.1 Petromus typicus
GTAAACACATTTCTCCTCATACTACAATCAGTTTTAAGCGACATCAATATGCTTAAAGGGCCATAATCTCTCAGGTGTAAAAGACATTCATTTTATGGGGGAGTTATGAGGAGCAATGGAGTTTCTTTATGATCCTCAACCTATCCTCTAGGATGGTTTCTCTCCTAACAGGTAAGCTGTAGAAGAAACTCTTTTATTTCTATTTTTAAGCAATGCTGTCATCAGCAAATTCATTTTTGATAGGTGGCGATGGAACTGTAATCAGTCACAGCCTCTCCACAGTGTAAGACACCAACAAGACAACAGGAGACAGTGTGTCCTGAACCTAGAGGATTACTTTCAAAACAACCACTGTGTGGCAAAACCTCCTATAAAGAGAGAAATGGCTGCCTGGGGGGAATGAGGGCTCTAATTTTCAAAGCTAATTATCACAAGAAGTGAAGGAGTTGTGGACTTATGTTATTACTGGCAAGGCGTGATCAGACACAGCTAAAATACCATTCGCTCACATATATATTCTACTCCCCTCCCATACCCTGTCCCTCTCTTCTCTCTTTCCTTTGTATCCCTTCTCCTGCCCTCCCTTCCTCTCCATTCTTCTCTTCCCTTGTCCTTTCCTCTCTCTTTCCTGAAAAATAAGTATGACACCGGAAATACATGCTTATGAAACATTTCACATTCCTTTTGTTTTAAAATGTCAAGCAAGGCTTGTTAACATATTACACGAGAGTAATATGTCGAGGTAAAGTCAGAATATGAGTTACAAGACATGCTGTTTGTTTACTTTCAACTAAGTTTACCAACTATGTGCTTTTCAACAGAGTGACTTGGCACAGTCCCTGAAACAGATTAGGCACATTGTGTTCTTTTTCTAATATTGATTCTACCAGCAGTGATAAACTGGGAAACTGAAGTCACCCACATTGTATCTACACCCTGTTTTAGAACATGTTCTGAGAAGCACTCTAAAGAATCGAAGCAAGTATACAGTGGGAGTGTGGTGTGTCTGTAGAGGAATATGATGGTTTATCTACTACACATTGATTACAACTGTATTTTTTGTGTAATACACTTCCACATGTTTTGGAAACTTCAGTGACCTAAACTGGAAACACATTATTGAATTTACAGTTAACATAGGTGAGGCTGATAAACATAAATTTAAAGATCCAAAGTATATGGCACAGAGCAGGTTAAGACAAATTATAAATATCAAAGGAGGTTGAAATGCTAGTGCATTTTATGCAAAAAAAAATGGTGACAATAAATTACAAATCTGAATGTCAAATGGCTCATCTTTGAACTTCCAGTCCTACTTCAGCAGGTTGAAGAGCCATCAATTCATCTATAAGATAAACATGTCTAATTTTTGAGCATTGTGAATTTCCTTCATTGTAGAAATTAAATAGATTACTTATGAAATTCCATAAAACCTATAGATTTGTTTTGCTCTGCAGAATCTAAAAAGTGTCATGTCTCTTACCCAAGAAACTTTGAGTGAATGAATGGATAGATGTCACTAGCTGACTTACATACGGAAGAAAATAATCTGTTGTGTCACAGTCTGGGGTAAGTGACCATCCCAAGGCTTTAGACTCAGAATGAGAAGGAACAAAGTAGTCACACAGCTGATGTGTGGACAAATGGACAGACTCCAGTGTCATCCTAGGTTTAATGAAGAAGCCACCAACGATCACTATCCACGTGTCTTTAGAACACACTAGCTCTCCTCTGACAGCCATGTATTTCCCTTTCTGCTTATTGCTGGGTTGGTTCTGGAACCAGTCTCCTTTTCCTCATCACAACTGAGACACCACTGGGGGGATAAAAAACCAACAACAACAAAAAAATAGGCCACTGAAAATGAGAACACACACCTCTATGAAGAAATAAAAATGGCCAATAAATACATGAAAAATATATTCAACGTCTCTGGCATTAGAGAAAAACAAATAAGATGAAACAACAACAATTAAAAAAAAAAAAAACAGATTCTACCTTACCCATAAAAGAAGGGCCATCATTAAGAGATCAAATGACAGAAAATTTGTCTGAAACTTCAGGGAAAAGGGAACCCTTGTACATGAGAATGTCAAGTAGTAGAATCTCTATGAGGCTAGAATAAAAATTCAACTAAAAACTAAAAATAGATATTCCCTTTGACCCAGTTCTTCTCCTTCCACATAACATCCCAAAACAAAGACATTATATTCCAGTAATATATGCATGTCCATGTGTATAATACTCAGTTTATAATAGCTCAATGCTGGAAGCATCATGTAAGTCCATAAGCAGATGAAGGATGAAACAGAATGCTATAAGAAAAGACAAATTTGATTCATTTATTGAAAGATTGGTTCATCTTGAATCCACAGTATTAAGCAAAACAAATCAGGCACACAAGTTTAAACATAGTGAGATTTACCCTATATGAAAAACTCAATACATAAAGGACAAAATAAATCATAGATATATGAATCAGAGATCTTTTGCAGAAGAGCAAGAGATAGAGGATACACTGAGAGAGAGGAGCGGAAAGGAATACAAAAATAATTAAGACGTGACTCATATCAATTTCCTACAATAAATATAATCATAATGTATTTCAATTGCATACTAACAAGTTTTTTTTTAAAAATGATAGAAGAAAGTTTAGTAGATGTTTTATACAAGTACTTCTTAAAAGCAGGAAACTATGGATATTAAAATCTCTGTTACCAGGTTCAGGAGTTGAATTCTCTTATGAAGATGGCCGGTGTCAATCTCCCATTGTCATGACTGATAGTGAGAAATCTGAAATTCATCCAAGTCTGATAAGGATTTTCCTTAATTTTGTTGTATTTCAGTAATTTGGATAGGAAGTGAATGTTTGGATAGTAAGCTAATGTCTGTTCTCTTCATATAGTTCAAATAGAAAATTTTTTATTTATAAAACATTGAATAAAGCTTGTACTTAGGCTCTCATTTTAATTATAACCATCAATTTTTAATTCAGTATTTATCATTAAAACATTATAATGACCAAATCTCTTCATTTTACTTTATTCAACCTATTTCCTATGCAGAATTAGGTAGATGCTTGTTTTCAGAGCTGAAACTCAGAGCATCAGTTCCTTTGGCCCCTTGTCTGGGCTCTGTCTTGCTCTTAGTCTTCTACCAAAGCCTTCCTCAACTTCTCTTTTGGTAACTTCTCAACTCTACACAGAGAGTTTCGATAAGAATTTACCTCTAGCTCAAAGCCTTCTGACTGATACCAGATGTGATCTGCCTATGAGACATCACAAGGTGTTTGCCTATTGGACACACTGAGATATGTTAGCAGAAAACAGAAGTCATAATATCCACCCATATTTTCACTAGACAATTTTCTTTCTCCTAAGGCAGGCACTTCAGATCCTGTCCATTCAGTCAGATCTTTAGGGAAGGAATGAAAGAAGGACAGAATATGACAATTTGGTTTGGGATTTTAAAGATTGTATCCTGTGCCATTATTTCACCACAGGTGGAATGGATAGCCTTTAATTTATATTGTCTTCCTTTCTCTTCATCTTTTCTACATGACTGCCAGAGCAGTTTTCCAAATCCAAAGTACACAGCTCTGATTGCACGACTCAAAATATCTCCCAGTACAAATCCAATTAATCGCCAACTCTGCAATCAGTATGGTTTTTATATTTTACCCTTAGACTATCTTCTGATGATCAATTCTCAATTATTCTCCCACATGAGACAATACCCAGATTCTACTGATCAGTCGACCGTACTTGACATATTCTAAACTTTTATTCTTTCATCTTGCCTTTTTCCTGGTACCAATTAATGAATACAACATGTGAATATAGACTTCTTTTCAAATATTCTTCCTCCAACTTATGTTGCATCTATTGACTGAACATTTCCAGAGCTGAGTCAACAGCCTTATACATAAGTTTTCAATAACCACACTAAAAATTCAACTGAATAGATTGTTTACAAAGTTATAATAAAAATTAAATATGCAGTGGTTTTTATTTTTTTTCTGCTCCAAAATAATATCAGCTCTGAAATTGGTTTTTTATAACTTATTTCCTCTTCATCTCCTTCCCTAGTTCTCTAACTCTACCATAGCAGCAACTGAAAAGAAGTTTCAAAGACACAGGGGAACATCCACTCTTAGAAACCACTTGAAAAACAAGTATGTCACAGCACAGGGGAAACATCTGTGTAGTGTTGAAGAGATTATTAACAGTGCTGTAAGAAAGAACCAGACACACACACACACACACACACACACACACACACACACACACACACACATCAAAATCAGAAATGAGTCCTGGAAAGAGATACTGGAGCATCCAGTAGGATGCCAGAACTAGCTTTGACTTTCTTATGTGGAGTTTCTTAGAGGAAAGATATGTGGAATTGGGTCCATCCATTTATATTCCTGAATATAAAATATTCAGGACAATGACTTCATCTTATTATCCCCGAAAGAAAATGTATTTCACAATGCCAACATTTTCTCTCAAATGATACAAATAATCTCATATTTAATATTTGTAGACTATTGGTAGCTGCCTAATATTATAATAAAGTAATCTAAATTTGCTTTAGAAGACTTAAATTTTCCAGCTAGATTTACAATTTTTTTTCTAAAGTTAAGTCAAAATCTCGTATCTTAATCAAAATCTCATTTATATAACAATAGCTACAATTCCGAGTAGGCTCCTGGTGAATACTAGGATCACCTTCATACAATATTCAACAATGTATTTGCCTTCTTCTCCCTTCAGGGAAAAACTCACAAATAATATAGATTGTTTTAATTAACAAAATAAGAATTTTTTAATCTTGGACAAACCAGAGTAGGATCTTAGAACCTAACAAGTCCAAAAATCTGTTTAATCTGTTGTGTTACAGATTGGTTTAAGATTCCAGGAAACATACAACAGCTGGGGAATGTTTTTGTTTCTCGTTTTTTGGACTGGGGGAGCCTGTATGATCCCGGCATAGTCTGTTCAGGGCATTCATCCTCAGGATGCTTTGGAATTTACTTGGCATGAGTGGATTAAACTACCACCTACAAACAGAATAGATTTTCAAGGGAACAGAAAGCCTGGTACTATTTTTTTTTCCTAAATAAAGGGTAGAGATGTGACATTTAGAACTGGAAAACATAATTATCATCCAGTCCAATCATCTGAGTTTATAGATACTGCTTAAAGAAAAAATTCAGGGGGCGAAGAAATCTGTTCACAGAACCAGGCAGTGGGAGGACAATATACATCTCTCTGTCCTTCATGCCAATGGATTTGCATCTTGTCTCTGGCTTTTCTGCAGGACTTTGATAGATGCGGAATCAATGCACATGTTTTCCTAACTTTAATTCCAAATTTAAGAAGGCACCTTAATTTTTTTTACTCTGAAATATACTGTTTGGGGGCAGAGTTGAAAGAAAGCAATACTGAGCTTGCTGTCCTGAGATACAAAAACTAGCAAGACAAGGAGGGATCGGCAGTAATTTGTGTTGTCCTCGTGGGGAAAACTGGAGTCAGGGGTCCAGTGAGTGAGGAAATGAGCCAGTAATAGTTCGTTATGATGACAGGCACTAGAACACTAATATTGAGAATGATCAAGTCATCAGTGTGACTTCCAAACAGTGAAGAAAATGATAAGCTTTGGAGGTGTTTCTTTCACAGGAAAACAGAATGAAGAGGGATCTTCCAAAGAAGATCTTGGTACATAATTTATATAAAGTTTCTCTATTAAAATCAAGGATCGTTCTATTGCAATAGAGTAGAAGGGTGATAATAGCAAAACATTAATGTAATTAATAACTCTTTCCTCAAGGGCATGAGGAAGCCATGTGGAATCATCTGTCTACAAGGAGTTTGCAGGAAGCACAGGGCAAAAAATAGAGGAACAGTGACAAATGTCACAACCCTTTCATGCTTCCCTTTGGAAAAGGAAAAAGGGCTTCCACGCATACTTCTTGAGCATTTTGGCTCCAATACTACTAACATTAGTGAATGATTTTCCTCTAATGTCCCACCCTCTCTTATGTGACCTGAGAAGAGGAGTGTGTGCATGCATTTTCATTCCAACCAGACAGATTAGAAGGACATTAAAGAAGTCATGTCATGCCGGTCAGTCTGTTTTCTGACCTCAGCAGTCGACGGTTTGAACATAGATAGGTACCACCCATTTTCTACTTTTAAATCTGCCTACCTCCCATTGCCCAAGACCAAACCAAATCTAGAAAGCAGCTAACACATATACTCTTAGTTCAGTCTATGCCTTCTACCCAAGCCCATTAGCAGGATGCATTGTTAGGAATAAGAGAAGTGAACCTTGAGAATTCTCCAAGAAGGAAGAAATGTCTTAGCAGAATTTTCATATTTATATTATTTCAATGTTTTTTACTTTAATCTCTCATAGACTAGGCAACAGGGCCCCAGGGACCATAAGACTGTGTATGCAGAATGACTATTTGTGTTTCACTCCATCTCCGGCTGTGGAAAGGAAAATATTCTTTCTACATATCCTGGCACTAAGGTTAATGAAACTATTTCTCTATACCTTCCTGATAGGTCCATGTTCTCCTGAAAAAAAACTCTTTTTACAGGGTGAAAAATAAATCTCTATATATGAAATCTTTGGGGCTCTTTAGAGAGGAAAAACCAGGATAAATTTCAGCTATTATTACTATCATTATTATCTCTCACTCATTCAATATAATCCGACACATTATATTCCCTTTAGGCCCATGGAGCCTCTTTTCTTAATACTGGTTCATAAAAAATTCACACTTAATAAAAAAAAAAAAAAACTTTGTGTGCCTGGAAATTTAGCGAACCCAATTTTTATAGGAAATCTGTTCCTTCTGATCACTATAAAAATCAATTCTTTCTTGGATGTTTGCATTTTCATCAGCAGAATGTTCTGTCAAAAACAACTCAAGATACAGAACAAAGGTTAGTGAAGTAGAAATAAAATCATACTAAATGATTTGTTTCTTTTAAGCCAATCTTGGATTTCATGAGTTCTTTCCAAGGCATTAATTTTTCCATACTTTTTTTCATAGATATTAACTTTAACCTTAAAAGAAAGATGTGAATCTTTTCAAAAGGTGCCATTTGAGTACTGAGAGCACCAAATTCACACTGGAGGGATCCGTGCAAGGGCAGAGGTAAGGCCTCAGAGGTAAGGCCTCAGTTTCAACTCATTGTGAAAATGCTAATATATTATATACAATTCTTCCAAAGTGGTACTTTTGGAAAGGAAATAGGAATGGCAGTGAGCATGTATCTCTTCAGGATACTCTTCATCACTTGGAACTGGATGCTTTACAGATACCTGCTCGTCACAATGGCTTTTCTAATCTCAGAATTGCATGAAAGGAGAAAATAGCTGATGCTTCTGCCTCTGTTTTACTAAGGAGAGACAGGACTCCAATATGATCCAACCTACAGGCACGGATCTCTTCATTGCATCTTCAGTATGTACAGACACTCGTCTTCACTGGCAAAATCCTATGGAGCTTAGATGCTGGTTGAGCCTAGATTTCCAGATAAATAACTGCATCCAAAGCACCTTTCTGGGACTGGAAATACACAGAAGAATAAGATACATTCCCTTACTCTCTGAAACTCACAGATTTGAGAACAAATACAGGCAAATAAAATATACAATCCAGATGTCAGCTGTCCCCACATGCTGTGTCCAATTATCTGTTTCAAATTCCATGCACTAGTAAAATTCTCTTACCATTCACTAAAAAGAAAGTCTGACACCAAAATCATAAGTGAACTTTGCATTTTTTAACTTAAAATGAGATGGCACAAATGCAGAAGACAAAATTGCCCTCAAGTGTTGTATCATCCTTAATCCATGTGCCCACTGGCGGTGGGGCCAATGAGGATTTTGTCTTCGCTCCCGACACGAGGCCCTCTCACTCAAGTGTCCTCTAAAGTGTGTACTCTTAGTTATTCTTCCATCCATCAAAACTCCTCAGCAATTGTGCCAACTAATTCATCTTTTTCTAAGATAATACACTCAAGACGTACACACTCACACCCACTGTCAAGCTCAAGGAAAATACTCATCTCTTTAAAATTGCACCAATTGTAAAAACAAAAGGAACAATTCTGACAAAAATAAAGATGATGTTTTAAACTATAGACAAAACACTGTGAAGGCCGGATGAGAGAGAACTTTTTAATTTACTTGGTAACATACATGGGAACACAATTTAAGTACCCGCGTCAATCAATAATGCTTGTATTTTTCACTGGCATTGCAGTCTTCGAGGCACTGAAATCTTCAGTGAGAAAGAAGTGGAAACTGGTACCATGACTCAATTAGGTTGCATTTATAGGAACTTAAATGGAATGTTACACACGTCTGTTGCATGCACTTATATATCCATGGATGTTCTATAAGATGGTGCCAACGCTGGGGATTGAAAAGGAGAATGAGGAAAAAGAAAAGACCAAGCCTAAATATTGCAGCTCCAGGGTGAAGAGTACAAGGACAGCCCATCTTCCGCTGTATCATCTCTTTCACAGTTTCAGTTATAAACAAAGCTAATAGACTATTCCATAAAATAGAAGACAGTCTATTCCTCTACCATGACAAATATTTTCCTATAAAACAAATTGAAGGACAGGTGCAAATCAATGATTCTATGATTAAAAGGGTACAAAACAACAGATGACTGAATTTTGCTACGATGATTTACTTCTTGATATTTTGTTGCTGGAAGGACATTATTTGGATGAATGACAACGGCATATCAGTCTATATTTATTACATGAAATTATTTTAAGTAAATGGAATAATCAAAATAGTGAAGAAAAGTAATATAAAATAGATATATCTGTACATAAGTTTATTTTAATAAAACAATGAAAGCAATAGTGATTATAGATTTCATTGTTTTCTCTTATATTCACATACTAAATTGTTTAATTGCCTTGTTATGATCAATATATATTTTTAAATCTTCTATGTAAGTAAGACCCTGTCTCAAAAAACTAAAAAAAAATTTAAAAATGAAAAACTTTTTCAGTGCTGGCAGGTTATTCAGAAACTAAAAATACCTAAAAATCACCAGACCACTTTTAAGTGTGATAAACAAATTTAGAAAAAGCAGCAGCAATATCAGTGAAACAGACAGAAGAACAAAATGCATAGAAACAAATCAAATCAAAGAAAGGAAAGACATCTACAATAAAAATTTCAAATTAATTATGAAATTCAGAATCACAAAAAAGAAATATCTCTCATGTTAATGACCTGGGAGAGATAATATAGTTAAAATATCTACACTACCCAAAGCAATCTACAAATTCAATATCATTCCCATTAAATGACAATGATATGCCTCACAGAACTAGAAAAAGACTCCAAAGTCACAGGTGTAAACAAGGACTTTTCTCAGAAGAACCCTGGTCACATAGGATATAGTACCAAGAACAAACAGATGGGATCAGAAGAAATTAAACAACTTCTGCATGGCCAAAGAAATAACTACCAGAAAGAAAAGACAGTGTGAAAATACATTTTTTCCAGCTATTCCTTAGGCAGAAGATTTAATATCTAGAATATATGAAGACCTTAAAAAAAAGGAATATCAAGATTCAATCAAAAAAGGACCCAATCAAAAAATAGGCAAATCAACTGAAGAAACATTGCACAGAATTTCACATGGCCATTAAATATATTTAAAAAAAAAAACTATTCAACATCGTTGCATTACATTGTAGCATTGCAAATTAAAAGTGCATTGAGATCTCATCTTACCCTGGAAAGAAAGGTCATTATCAAGAGCTTGAATAATATCAAGTACTGGCAAGGCTTCAGGGAAAAAGTCTCTTTCATTATTGGTGGAAATATGATTCACTACAATTATTATGGAAACCAGTATGGAGATTCTTCAAAAACCTAAATCTAAAACCCATTTGACCCAGCTATTCTTCCTCAAGATATCTTCCTGAAAGGATAAATACATCATACCACGGTGACACATGTATATCCATGTTTATAACAATACAATTCATATTAGTTACATCTTGAAAACAACATATATATCCATCAGCAGATGAAAGGACAAAGTAGTTGTGGTATTTATGCACACTGGAGTACTATTCTACTATAAAGAAATAGAACTTGAATAATTTGTAGGAAAATGGATGTCCCTTGAGATCATAGATTAAGGGAAATAAATCAAGCACACAAGATAAAAAATTGCAGGGTTTTTCTTATATGAGAAATTCAGATCATAAATAGAAAAACAAAAGGTAGGCGATAGAAAGTATGGAGATAGAGCTTTTAAAAATGGGAAAAAGGGATCAACAGATGTAGCAAGTGGGAAAGAAAGGAGGGAAAAAGAATGAAAAAAGAAAGGTGTGTTATGCACAGGTGCCACCTCCTCTCAGACAAAGTAATCATGATGGATGGCGAACATGTATAATCAGATATTCATGTGAGCACTCAAAAGACCTGATTAGACACAGTAACCTTGCAAAAAGAACAAAGCAAAAGGTGTCACAAAATCTCATCTCAAGTCACTGGACAGCGGCACAGTAACCAAAATGGTATGCTACTGGCATAAGCACAGAAGCACTGACCAAGGGAACCAGAGTCATTGGCTATATATGTTGCTTTCAAGATGTAACCAAAGAAAACACAACAAAACAAAACATAGAAAATACTACACATTTGCAGCCAACCGATTCTTGCAAAGTTGCCAAAAACATATGTAAAAAGAGCAGCAAAACTTAAGTAGGATGATTTGAAACTATAAAGCTTTCACAGTTGGGTACATTGGCATCCACCTATAATTTCAATTACCTGGCTCACTGAGACAGGAGGATACCAAGTTCAAGGCCAGCTTCAGCAACTCAGAGAGACCCTGTCTCAAAATAAAAGTTAAAAAGTATTGAAAATGTGGCCCACTGACAGACAAACATAAGGCTCTGACTTCAATCCTCAACCTTACTAAAAAGCAAAACAAAAAAACGATAAACTTTCACAGTGCAAAGGAAACAGTTAACACCATAATGAAACTACATACAAAATGTGAGGAAATATTTTCAAATTATTCATTGGGTAGAGGATCAGTCTTCAGAATATAAAAGAACTTGGACAAGCTAAAGACAAAAAAAAAAAAAAAAAAAAAAAAAAAAAAAAAAAAAAAAAAAAAAAAAAATCAAAAAGTGGGCCAGTCCTCTGAATATAAACTTCTCCAGAGTGTCAACTGAAATACACATAGCCAACCAATACACGGAAAAATACTCAGTATCATTCATTAGATGTTGAAGAAATGCAAATCTAAGCCACAGTAAAATACTATCTCATCCCAGTTAGCATAGCTGTTATGAAAACATAATGACAACAGTGACAAAATGTTGGTAAAGATGTAGGAAAAAATGCCTTTTCACAGTGTTGAGGTTAGTGCATCTTCATGAATAATAGGATTGAGCTTCCTTAATATGTAAAAAGAAATTGAAATGAGCATACCAAAGAGATCTCTGCCTGTGTTTATTGAGGTATTATTCAACAGTTAAGATGTGGAGCTCACCTAAATGACTATTTACATTTACACTAAAGAAAGTATGGCGTACATACACAGTGGAATATTATTCACCTGTACTGAAGAATTAAATCTTGTCGTTTGCAGAAATTTGCTGGAAATTTAGGACACCATATTAAGTAAAATAAGTCAAGCACAGAAAAGCAAGCACCACATGCTCTGTGTCATATGTATATTTTTAAATGTTAACCTACAAGTAGAAGACTGACAACTAGAAAATGGAAAGGGTATGACGTGGGATCAGGAGGTGGAAATGAAGTTGGATTACTTCAACTCATACGTGGAAATGGTGCACTGTACTCTTCAGGATGCAGAATAGATGTTAACAAAATATCACTTGGAAACAACAAGGTAATACCAGAACAACAGATATTGTGTCTTACAGCAGATGCAGAAGAGGCCATATTGACTATTTTAATTGCTTCTAAGTCTATTCATAATTAAGTTCATGTTTCCAAGTATGAATTTAAACTATGTACCATGCATAAGCATGAAGAATAGTAAAAGACTTTCAGTCAAAATTCTGATGGATATGGCTTTTCACTCCAAAAATGGTACTGCTGTTCTCAAAGATCTTCATTAGGTAACATTTTAAATCAATGTCAAAAAAACTAGATGACGTCTTCTTTGATATTTACTGAGGTAAAAACCATTACTTGTTTATAATGCGGGTATAAAACCCATGAAACATTCACTTATTTTTAGCCTTCTTTCCTTTCTGGTGTAGGTAACAGGTCTACAGTGACTAATGGATGTGCAACATGACTTTTCTTCATGATAATTAAATTTCTATGAGTAATATTAACTTTCTATTTTTAATTTATTTAAATCACTTACCTCCTTATTCTCACTTTAAGATATTGTTCTAGATAATTATTCTTTCACACTTACATCTGTCTGACATGTATGACAATTCTAGAATCACATGTCAAAAGTTTTTCCACTGACACAACAAACATAAATCATTTCAACTGTTGTCTACTTTGTGTAAAGCTTCTCTGTACTTAAATACATATTACATATATAATAATTTTTAAAAATGACATCGAAGTTTTAGATAAAACCTTTTTCCTTGTTAAACATTCATTCATTGAAAAATTTTAACAACTTTAGATGGTGTGTGTCTGCAAGTCATACTTTCTATTATTTTAATTGAGAACCTAAACATTTCTAGGGAAAAAAATATGACTTTTGGACAAATCCTATCTTGAAGATTGCTACATATAACACTAAGAACCACACATTTTGTCTTTCAAGTTAGAATGTAAATGATAAATGCTAAATAAACTACAAATATTTAAATTTCATATCGTTTAGCTAATAAAAATTTATAAATATTAATTTAAATTACATTTTGTTTCTACCAGAAAACCAAACTGCTTTGTCAAAAATATCCAATAAAGGGCCAGGGAATTAGCTTAGTGGTTCAGGCACCTGCTTTACAATCACAAAGACCTGGGTACAATCCCCTGCAACCACATGCAATACTGGGCATGGAGACTCACACCCACCAGCAATCATAACCACATACCACAGTGCAGGCCGGGTGTGGCTCACACCTGTAATCCCAGCACTCGGGAGGCAAAGGCAGGAGGACTGCTGTGAGTTCAAGGCTGAGCTCAGGGCCAGCTTGAACTACAAAATGAGACCATGTCTTAAAAAAAAAAAAAAAAAAAAAAAAAACCAATGTATCTACTCTAGGAATTTTATTTAATACGCTTAACATAACCTCAGTTTATTTCTTACTCCCTCAATTTTATGATTTTGTGAATGTATTTTTATTTTGTAAATGACAGATATCTATTTTATCAGATATCGTTAAAATAGAACTTGAAGTGAAATTCATTTTCTTCATTTTCATTTTGTTCATAAACATTGATATCTTTACTTAGTAAGACAAATAAAAATTCAAATATTTATCGGCTGTGTTCAATTTACAGAATTGATAAGAATAATTTTCATCTTCTTTGACTTTATGAGTACTTAAACCTAAATTAAAGAAACAATGTAAAACATATTTTTCATGAACTCTTGGATCATGTTTGACAAAAGTCTACTTTCACAGTTTCAAGATTTTAAATATTTAACCCCCTAATTTGACGATATGATCTTTCTTTTCTTTTTCTTTTTTCCTTTTTTTTTTTTATTTCTGAGCTTGTCATATAGTTTGGCTTCTACTATAACCTTTTGACTTATACAGTTTCAATATATTAAAAAATACCTAACATTCATAAAACAAGAGTTTAGTTTTTGTTAAAAATATGTGAGGCCAGGTGAGAAGATCATAATTTTGAGTCCTGCTTAGGCAAATCAGAAGTCCCTGTCTCAAAATTTAAAAAAATAAATAAATATAAAAAGACTGTGGATGTACCTCGTAGTGAATGCTCTAGTTTTGATCCCTGATACAATAATAATAATAATAATAATAATAATAATAATAATAATAAATGCAAAACTGGAAGCAATCTTTGTGTTTTCAATATTATTTTACCCCAAAATAATTGTACATTTATATTAAAATGCAAATACAAATAATTTTAAAGTACCATTATTCTCAGCCACATTATTTAAGTGAACTAAAATGTACTATTTAGTTTTAAAATGTACTATTTAGTTTTAAAATGTAATTCAATATTTTGAAATAGTTGTATGAGAAAAAAATATAATTCTTGAATCCCCCATACTCTTTAGTGGGTATTGAAGAACATCAGTTTCACACCTTAAATGAATTTGTATAGGTTTGGACAATGCACATAAGTTTGAGATTAAGCTTTATTGTTGAACAATGTGACAGTTTCTTTAGCTGCAGCGGGTGACTCTGATGGACACCACGTGAGCTCATAGCACCGTCCAGCAGTACACAAAGACAAAGAAAGTGCGGGAGAACTGGTGATCTGGTAGTCTGGCAAACAGTGTTTCATTATTCCGGATTATTTTACGTGTATGTTGTGCTACAGAGAATGCCTGACAAGTTAATTCACATGTTTTCTCTCTCACGGAAGGGCTCCCCTGATGAGGCCTCTCTGGACTCTGGAGTAGTAGCCATCGTTAATGTCAGTTGTGACACAACCCACAGACTTTAGAGCACTTGGGAATGGCTGCTTTTATTTTAACACAACACGCAGGATATATGAAGAAGCTCTTTTCTGGGGCCAGAACCACCATATTGAGCCTGATCAGCAGCTTTCGGGCCAGTATTAAATGCGAAATCCAAGAGGAGAAGCATCATGTCTTTTCATCAACTTATATCATTATGTGTTCTAGACAAGTGAGGCAGCCAAGACCTCTTTCCTTGTTCTTACCTAAGTGTTTTACCACTGGGGGAGAAGAGTAATAAACCCAAGTACTTTTGAGTATAAACTCTAGCCTGTTCATAGTTTAGCCACTAATTCAAAAACTACGTGTAGCTCCTGTTGGGTTTTTCTGAAAGGACCCTAAGACAACAATTTTGATGTGGTAGAATGTGACCTGATCTCAGGGAACATGGGTAGAAGTGAAGGGAATGATATAGGAATGAAAGGAGGCCAGCGAAGTGTGCATTAGCAAATGGGCAGCCTGGCCTCTGAGGCCTAATCTCACAGGCAACCACATCCCACTGTGCTCCGAGGCAGAGGGCAGCTGGTGCGGGACAGTGGGCAGTGGACACTCTGGCACCTACTTCTTCTAACAAGGGCAGTAGAAGTTCCCCTGGGCAACTCCGAAATTGTGTGGTTTGGGGGAAATGTGAGGAAGGTGCTAACAGTGCCTGTTTCAATTAAGAAATTAAATATTTGAATAATGCATATTCACGATGAGATTCTTATTCTGTGCCTGTGTATCAGACCTAAGTTACTGGTATGAAGGAACAGGCATTAATGTTTCCAAATACTATCAACACGTAGATTCCTGCAGTGCCCGTGGGACTGAACTTATGTATGTTTTACAATAAAAAATAGAATCATTGTGCAATAAATAAGCACACTTGTGATCTCAGTATTGTTAATGGCCACAGTTTAAAATTCAGCAGGATTTTTGCAGTATTTTTTCCCAACATCCTCTAAGGGCCTTTATAAACACTTTGTATACATTTGCTTACAAAATCCTTTAAAACCAAATCGATGCCTTGACTTTCCCATGCCTCGGGCCAGGAAAAACCCACAAATCTCTGATATTACATAGAAGTACTCCTATCCTCAATGGAAGTTAGCAAAAAAAAAAAAAAAAAAAAACCAAAACACACCTCTGTTTCTCTCCCTCTCTCTACTTCCATCTAAGAAACTTTTAAGGAATAAAATGAATGCATTGTTTTTCTTTTAATGTCATTAATTGTACACCATCCAAAAAACTGTTCATAGGTTTAAAAGGAATGGTTTTTCAATGAAAAGAAAACCTTAATTTTGAGAACCTGGACACGATGGTCTGGGAATTGAACTTATCTCCTTTGCACTGATTTACATTTTCAGCCTTCCTTTGACATTTTAGTTTATTTTTTCATTTTTTATTTTTTATTTATTTATTTTTTAGGTTTTTTGAGACAGGGTCTCACTTTGTGGTTCAGGCTGGCCCTGAGCTCAGCCTCAAACTCACACCACAGCAATCCTCCTGCCTCTGCCTCCCGAGTGCTGGGATTACAGGCATGAGCCACCACGCCTGGCACTGTGGTATGTGGTACTGGTTGCTGCTGTGTGTGAGTCTCCACACCCAGTATGGTATGTGGTTACCAAGGATTGAACCCGGGCCTTTGCGCTTGCAAGACAGTCACTGGAACCACTGAGCTAAACCCCTGGCCGTGACATTTTAGTTTAAAACAGGGTCTCTCTAAATTATGAAATTGCCCACAATGGGTCTAAACTTGTGATCCTCCTGCCTCTGTGACCCAGAGCACTGAGCGATTACACCACATTCAGTTAGACCTGATAGTCCTTGAAAGCAAAAATTACAATTCAAAAAGCATGGAATGCATGACTTTTAATTATTTTTAGAAAAAGTCATTTACAATGAATAATTGATAATATAGTTTTTTTTTTAATTCAGGTATAGTCCTTTCTTTTTTTTCCCCCTAGTTTTAAGTACTGTATGAAATGAAAGAAAGACACTCTTAAAATTATAAATGTTTACAACGTGAATTCTGTTTTTTTAAGGCCACAGCAAATAAATACAGTGGGCCCTAAAGTTACATCTGAACAACTTAGATTATTTAGTTTAATGGACGATTTATCTGCTTCTTATTATCTATAGTATGTACCCAGATAAACAACGAGATCTTGGCTATACCAGCTTACAGCTCGAGTTACAATGAGCCTTGGGGTACCAACTGAGTTCCTAAGTCAAGGGTCAATAGTGCCATGATGTGAGCAAATACAAACATCCCTAATAGAAGTAATGATTACTGCAAACATCAGTGTATAGAGTTTGGGCTTATGTTTAGATGTCTCCCCAAAGCCACATGGTTTTTCTGAGGTGGCTGAATCTAGAGTGGCTGATTCTTGGTGGGACTGGGCCTGAGGATGCTAGAATTAAGGGCGCATGTGAGCGCTACCCACTCTGCAGGTCTCAATAAAACAAAAAGGCCACAAAGACTCTGTTAAGGCCTCTTGCTGCCTTTTCTGCCTTCCACCCCATTACCTGTGCCTGCTCGGCTGCCCTGCTATGGAGCCCGCTACTTATGGACTGAACCTCTACAAACTGTGAGCCAAATCAACTTTCCTCCTTTCACTTTGGATGTCAGGTATTTTGTCTCAGTAAGAGAAAAGAAACTAACACACATAGATCATCAAGAGTTTATTTGGGCAATGAAAGCTGCTCAAACAAAATCCTATGCATTTCTGTGAAAATAATGATGATTGTTATTTTTTTGAAATAATCGGAATCCTCACCCTTGTCCTTTTGAAGGAACAGTCCAGAAAAAGTCTGAAAATTCAAAGCCTTTGACTGTGGACCACAGTTATTCTGGTCGTCTCTTTGTAGAGCCAGCCATTTTCATTAGGAATTAATTCATTAATTGTCTTGATTTCTTTGCCAGGAAAGAGAAGAGTTTCTGTTGTGCTTTTATGAAAAATGATTCCTTTGCTATATGAATTTTCTGGTTTAAAAGGAGGAAATGTAGTGTGGGATAGACAATAGGCTGCTTACCTCCCTGTAAGTATCTACAAACTATAGACTGCATTATAATTAAAAGGGACAGAATAATCTAGTTTCTTTTTACACATCATCACTGAGAGCGTCCTCATGTTGTGATTACTCTTCCACCTCTAACAGTAATTCTCGGTGTCCTGGTATGTGGCTAATGCATGGGAATTCCATCAACAAAGGTTCAAGGAAACCAGCTATATCAGATTTGGGAGCTAATGAGGCTAAAACCCATTAACATGAAAGATGTTATTGTCTACTGTGAAATGCAATAAATACGTGCAAGACAATCAGCTTCTGCAGTATAATGATTGCCAAGAACTTTGGTAAGTTTTATTCTAGTTTTTCAAATCATTAAGAAGGCATCTTTAGCTCTAGGTACCCATAAAGGTAGAACCCAGGACACATTCACAACTCATTCTTACTATCCATGAATCAAACTACCAGGATTAAGACCAACAGATAAAAAAATAAATAGTTCACCATGAGCTAGCTGATATGCACTGGAAAATAATCAGTGCTATGACTCTGAGTTCCTCACTTTATCTCTATGGAATTTTCCAAAGACTATCATAAATTTTAAGCATGAGCTTGACAATAAAAAGAATTATGCAATATTAACATTAAATCCTTATTAAGTAGCATAATATATAACTTGTGCTGCATTCTTTTCTTCATTATATAGACACTCTTGAAAATATATCTGAGTTAATTACATTGGCCTATTTCACATGAAATATGAGCTTGAGGAAGAGTGAGAAATGTTTCAGTGGCATCTCCCAAAGCAAAACTGATGATTAAAATTTGCCATTTCTGAATAGTTTAGGTAAAAGGGAAATACTTGCCATCCTGAGCTCCCTAAAACCAGGGCTCTAAAGTCTCCACTTGCTTTCTTTTAATTATCCACATAATTGCTCTAATTATCCCACTTTCTTAATTGAACTTTAATATCCACTTGAATGCTGGTAATACTTTCTAAATTCTCTTGCATATTTGGAAATTTAATTTACATGCTTCCAATGCTTAATTTGGGAAAAAACATGACATTCATATTATCGAGGCCCATTAAAAAAATACAAGCTACAAAAAAATGCCAAACAGGTAAAATCATTAGGCTTTCCAACTGTACCTATTGTAAAAAGTTCAATGAATACATTAAATATTTATGTTAAGCTATTTTTAAAAAGTCATCAAGCGTGATTTAAACCATCCTAAGACTAAGAAACCAGTCCTCAAATGTTTATCAAGATAGCATTGTTCAGGAAAGGTTCAATTACATTAAAAAAAACAACACAAACAAATATGGCACTTAATTTATTAATAGCGTGATTGTTACTAGGATTTTGAAAATGTGGGCTCTGTGGCAGGTAGGCTGCACACACAGTTCTAATTAACACCAATCACCAACGCTAATGGTAGAACCTAGTGCTTAAGTAAATGAATACCTTTACCCCTGCTGCTTTGAAGAGCCTGATAGGCAAGCACTTTATTGACAAAGTAAGCTAATTTACAGAGTGATTGTCCAAGAGGGAACTGCTGTTTATTTGCGGAGTCTTTCCCACTGAACTCTCAGGGCAAACATTGCACTTAAATTGTTAATTAAAATATCAACAGATAAAAATGTAAACATTGGTTTTCTTCAGAGGAGAGTGACACATACTCAGTTCCAAATCCTGATGCCTCCTGAACATTGATTTCTCAGGACAAGAGTAAGTGCCATGAAAAGACTAGATGGATCAGCTGGTTGCACTCAATGAAGAAAAATGTATTGGGATAAAAACAACAGATACTGATTCACCCCACCTACGAAGAGTAGCCAGAAACCTGAGGAGGTCTCCACTGTCTTTGAGCCTTCAGCACTATCCATCTGTAGTTACCAGATGTTAACATCTTCAACTTGAAGAGTTTTAGAAGCAAACCGCTGCTGCTGTGTGTTCTTAATAAATGATGGTAAAGATCAGGAAAGAAACAGATCTAGCGTTCACATAGCTCCAAAAGGAACATGCAACTCAACTGTAAAATTAAAGTCTAAATTATAAATCCATTCTTTAAATCAAGCCCATATTACTGTGAAATACTGGATTAACTGAAAGACAAGCACACCACTGGTTTGATGGCTGGTTTCCTTTTAAGGTATTATATCTATACCATCACCACAGGTTGCATCAAGAAAGACGTGGTAGGGTGGGTGGGGCTATGGGAAAAAATGAGAATTAAGTTGTGTCTTATACTGGTACAAATCCCCATTATGGAGTGCAATCATGATGTGTATATTTAATGTACCAATAAAGATAATTAAAAAAAAAAAAAAGAAAGACGAATACTTGGCTCTTTTCTCAAAGTGAAGGAATATTCTTACTATTCTGAATCAACACTTGGGTTAGTTCTGGAAAAACATGCAGAAATTTTGGCCTTCATTGCTGTAAAATTATTACTGCTGAAATTTCACCTTTCTGACCTTCGTTTTCCTTTTCAAACTATGTTCTAACATAACCCAAGGCTTGTTGGAGAGATGAACAGGCAGATAGATGGGATTCCAGATCTTCCCCGTGCACCCCAGAACAGATTTTTATCTGGACATGGCACTGACAATGAGTACCAAACCATTTCGAAGAAGGGTTCCACCGCTAGCAGGCAGGGTGATCAGGGATTTGGCGTGAAAAAGGTGGGACATGCCCTGTGTTTACATAACTGCAATTTCTCTTCAGCGATATGTCTCATGCTCTAAGTTTTTAAGGCAATATTTTAAATAACATAAATCTTCAGAGTTGTTTGTGTACATGTGTGTGGAAGTGTATGCACACATGGATGAGAGACACAGGTTGCAAATTGAACCGATGAGTCCCATTATTTACATGCATGCTCTTTATTATACATCAAATAGGAAAAAGTAGCGCGCAAAGTACTGGAATATTTATTCTCTTTTACTCTGCAGGACACACGAACACACTAAATGAAGTACTCCGCTAACCAAAGCACAAAACATAATTTACAAATGCTTCTCAGTGGATTTAAGAAGTTAGCTCATAAGCCCTGTGTACATTTCACCAAATTAGAATTATTATGAGATGAAAACACTTAATTTCAGCATTTGGGGGTACCGTGGTCCTTTTCCTAGAAGCTTTTAATCTAGTATTGGACAACAAAGCTATACTATTAAGTCATAAAGATGAGCCACATATATAATTTTAAACGTCCTATTAAAATTTTTGAAGTGTAAAATTAATTGTGATAATATATTATATTTAGCCCAAACTAAAAATTATCTTTTCAAACATACAATCAATACTGTATTCAATATAATGCTGAGAGGGAGAGAGGCAAGAGAGCTCATATAGCTGGTACACAGGTTAAAGCCAGCACACTCTACATTAGATGCAGTTATGTTTCAAGTGTTTAACAGCCAGATGTGACTAGTGACCACTATGTGCAGTGAAACTATCAACCTTAAGTTACTGCACTCCACAATGTTAAGATCTATTAAAACTGAATCCATTTTTCTAAGAAAATAACCATAGGAAAAACTAGGCTCATTACAAGGGCCCTATTAATGTGAAAGGCTTAAGCAAGGCCAAAACGAATCCTTGTGCACTTGAGTGTAGTCCTGCTTGCTCAGGACTGCTGGATGGTGTGTCAACTGGGTGGAATATACTCAGGAAAGAGGAACTAGGGTGGAAGAAATGGAGCTATCTAGAGCCGGAATGATTTTAGGGGAAAAAGTATCAGGTGACTTAAATTAGCAAAATCCAAATAAAGCAAAATAACAAGAAATCAAACCCTTCATCACTCAAAGCATTTAGTTCCTCAAATCTGAAGTGAAAACTACAAACTGTGTCTCTTCTCTCTAGGTTTCTTAATCTATCTTTTCTGGTATGTTAGCATTAATGGTGGTACTCTGTAATTATTCACTTGTATACCTAATTTCTCTGTGAGTCTGATGAGCACAAGAGGTATGCCATTTTCCTTTTCATTTTTTTAATCTGCAGTCTAATCACAAGGACTTACACAAAGTAGGTGCTCAATAAATGTCAAATAAATAATTAACTACTTGAGGAAAATTTGTATTTTTTAAATGTCAAGGTAAAACATTAATACCAAATATTATTTTATAATATTTTTCTCACTATAAATGTTACATATGTTCATTGACAAAAATATGAATTATTAAACAGAAAAATCACAAGCTGCTACAGTACTGTTTTGGTGATTTCTAAAGCTTCTCTTAATTTTCCTACAAGTTTCTCCTTCCTCCACCCTGTGTGAGCAAGAAACTCACCATCTTTATTGCAAAATGTCAGTTGTATCATGGAGTGTGTAAGCTTTTTTTCTCATCACTGTTTTTAGCTAAACATAATGGGAAATTTCTTGCATGTTATTACATATTATCCTACCACACTGATTTATAAAACAAAATTTTCCTGTGAAACATTGTAAACATTCCAAAAATAGAGAAAATGATGTGACTGACCAAAGTAAAACTTTAACAACATCAACATTTTTCCAATTCTTCTTTCACTGACTCCTCTTTATTTATAACTATTTTCACCCTGGTATTAATTATGGCATTCTATTCAATTTGATGGATGAATTACTTAACCATTCAGTTATTTTTAGACATAAAGAAATTTTTGTTTTCAGAGCATTACATAATATGGTAGTAAACAATATGACATTTACACTTTTCATGTCAATATTTCTTAAAGTGTAACTTACAGGTGAGAGGACTAGCAAAATTATATATTTGGAATTTACTGTCAAATATCAGTTAAAATGACTACACACACACACACACACATATATGTATATATATATTCTGTTTTATTTTTCTCAATTAATTAATTATTTCATAATTTATTCATTATTATTTGAATTATTCCAACTCTCAGAAGTATTTATATTATTCTTTGAGGATCTGTATATGATCATTTATCTATTGGAAATTTGTCTTTTTGCTTAATAATTTATAAAAATTTTATTCATATCTAAAGACAGTAATAGTAACATGAATTTTAAATAATTTCATTTTTATTTGTCATTGATTTTATTATATAAGAATAAAAATTTTATAATACTATGTCAATTAAAAATTATTTTATGATTTCCAATTCTGATTTCATAAAAGCAAAATTACTCAAGTATTATATACATACCTATAATTTTATACACATGGCTATATTTTTCCAAATACTTTATTTTTAGCAATTATATTTTATTTTATTTAGATCACTGTAGTGCAAATCAGAAAGCTAAAGGAATTGCGTTTTGCATTCATGAAGCTAATTTCCTAATATCATATGCTAAGACATCCAGGATTTCCTTAGCCTTATCAGCTATTAAATACTAGTAGATGAGACAGAGTTTTACAAATTTCAAGAGCTACGGGAGTTGCAATGAGGGTGAGCACTTGGAACTATGACCTTGGGAAGGAATTCTTTGGTGGGGGATAGAGTGTACCAAGTAAACTAACCCTTCCTTGGCTCCAGGCTACTTTTGGAGGAATTTAGAACTCTGAGTAACTGTACTTCTGAACACGGTGTGGGAAGCTCTGAGTCCTGATTGGTTATTTGAACTCAGGGGAGTCACCTATGATGGGTGATTGCTCAACACTGACAAAATCTTTACTTTTTCATTCATTATAAACCACAGACCGGGATGACAAAACTCAAGATTTTCAGTGATACAATCACACACCATAGGTTCACGACCAGTGTCTTCGACAAAGCAGCTTTGAAACCTGTTTACGACCCTTACTTTGTCTTTCTTTCTAGCAAACTTTGCTATTTTCAAACTACACACACCATCTGTGATTTCATTCTTCAGTCTTATTAACACCAACCTCATGATTGATTAATCCTAGTCTCATTCATCTTTATTACGTTTCTTGTTTGAAACTATATATAATTATAATCATGATAGTTTTTGTAATTTTATGTTACAAATATCTGGCTAAATAATTTCTCATCCATTAGTCCTTTGAAGATTTGCCTCACTAAAATCTTACATTTAGAGTTCAGGTCATTTCCAGGATTATCTTTACTAATGTCATCTGAATTATTTCTTATAGATCAGTAGTTTGAACCTGGAATATGTGCTGCCACATGCTATTTATATCATTAAAAGCTCTAAACGTTTCATTAACATTGTGATACACCTATGATATTTGCAGAAATAGCTTGCTTCCTTTGCATCTTCCCCTCATCTGTAGCTGAGACATCTCTGTGAAGAGAATATCTCTATTTCTTGTCACTTCCTGCCATTCATGTCTTTGGTAACTGCCATGCCCTAAATACTTCCTGGTGTTATTTCCTTGGTATCTAGCCTCTCAAAGGAAATGCCATGAGGTTGATTTATCAATGTGCTGATATAATAACACCTGAAGAAAGAGACACTGTCTCAATAACCTACATCTATGAAATAAGGACCTATGAGATAAGGACCTATGAGATATATAATAATTCAACTTAGTATTCTTGAAATTTTGTTCATTTATGTATCACTTCCATATTCTTTGTTACTTCCACATATAGGTATATCTACAGGCCAATTTGTAGTTAGTTAACCCTTTAAGCAAACTGATATGTAAATCACTTTTGTCCCTAGAGAATGAACCCTGGGCCTTCACATTGAGCTATGTCAGCAGCTGTTTCTTTCTTTGCTTTCTTTCTTTTTCTTTCTTTTTTTTTTAACTTTGAGATGGGAAGTTTTTTAGTTGGTAAATTGCAAAGATGGGCTCCAAATTGTGACCCTCCTTCTTCATCTCCCCACAGTGTTGAAAAAGAGGCACATGCCATAATGGTACCTAGCTAAAAATGCCTATGTTAGCCTTCATGGTGTTAAAGAATACACATTAAGTAATAGGTTTGCCTTTGATAATATTTTCTAAAATGCAGATTTACATAGAGACATAACTATTAATATTCAAATTGTCCCTCTATCATGGAAGCCATCTTGCCCATCTTATGATATGCATGAATTAATTTGAGAAACATTGCCTTGATTAAGTGTTTCCCATGAGTAAGCTCCGGATTTATTTGCCACTTCGATAACCTACTGATTTTTAAAAATTATACAATTAGACACCACTCCCCTGATCAATAAAACCACAATGCCTAGGAAGGTGGTATGAGCATCCGTATTTAAAACAAAAACAAAAACAAAAAGACAACAATAAAAATGTATGTCCTATCAATGTGCTGCCAAACTGGAAAAGCCAAAGTTTGCATTCTCCAATACAGTCCTCATTGATTATTTACTGTGATAGTTGGAAATTTTCTTCCCCCAGATGACAGGCATGAAAAGAAACTTGGACAGTGTCAAGACTTCAAAGTTGTCTGGTTTTACAATCCTAAATTAATTCCTCAGATGTTCAGTTTTCTTCTTCAATTAAAAAAAATAACCCCACAAAACAGGCAATTTTTTTGCCTCAATACTCCACTTCTTGAGGCTGCTATGAGAATTGCCTGCCGTGATGCATCTGGAGAATTTTCAGATGTAAATTGCTCATGGCCTTCCTCTCCTCTCACCCAATGATACTGAGTCTCTATGAGAGGGTCTCCAGAATATACATATTTACTAACTAAAGGATTGTTACAGAGTTGCTTGAGTGTGGGATGCTAAGAAGGAGGCATATGAAGCATAGGAAAGTACACACAAATGTCATATATCCTACAGTAAGATAGACTACAAAGATCTTTACCAGAAGGGATGGACTCTGACTGGGCCTGAGAAATGAGGATTGTAACAAACAGGATTCACCCAAGACCAGGGCACTGAGGTCCACAAAGGTGTGAGGCAGGAGAGCTCAAGATGGGTTGGCAAGGCCTAGTAACATTGTTTAACGGAGTGGTGGTACAGTTAGTACACAGTGGGACTTACGGGAGATGGCAGAGTGATAGGAAGCAATAAATCATCCTCTCCAAAACTTGGAATCCAGACACTGAAAAGCACCAATTTTGGGATGAAAAGAAGGATCCAGGGGGATCCCTGAGACCCAAGAATGATTTGAAGGGAAAATTGGAGCCGAAGAGAAAGTGAAGAGACAGACCACAAAGCAGGAACGAAGGAGAAATCTATACTTATTTCTCAGCTCCTGGGTCATAGAGGGAAAAAGGAAGATACAACACAGAGAGCCACAGTGCAAGCAGGTGACCTTCATGAAGAAATTTGTCAGGGAATACAACACAGCAGTGGATGGCCGCATACTACAGCAGCTGTTGCATACCTCCATGCTGAGTATCTGCCATTTCCTCTGGAGAGGGAGCCTAGTTGGATGCCATGTTAGGGAGCAGACAATTGAACCTGGGACTCGGAGCAGCTACATATTGACTTTATGTCATTGTGTTCAGTGTTAAACTCCCACAGTGGCTGGTGAAGGAACAAGCACAGGAGACATCTACAGGAAGGAAATCATCATCAGGCCAGAGAAGGACACCTCAAAAAGTGCTATCAGATAAACAACTCAATCCCTGCCCCTTCACAAAAGACCAGGTTTAACATGAATTTATGTGGATTTAAAAGTCCCAGAACGGGTACCATACACTAATCCTACCACCTGCTTCTTGGAATTACCTATCATGGATATGGGCTTTGACAGCCAACCTTATTTATCAGAGAGAGCAAAGTCATGCCTTGAAGTGGATACTCACAAAACTGTAGGCTCCAGAAAATAACTATAGGCTTAAAAATCAGATAATTTGTCTTTCTTTTGCTTTTTCTTGAAAGCAACAGCCAGATTGGCTGGGCTGGAGTTAAGCATGGCCAGTATTATCATGACTCCACCCTCGGCCAAACCAGGACTACCGGCCTCTTTAATCAGCCTACAATGACCCGCTTCTTGCATGCTTCAACCAATCCGTGATCGACCCCACATGTACGTTTACACCCTCTACCATTTACCATAAGTGACTGTATTTTGCATTAAAGACGGAACAGTTCTTGAAAAGCTCCCGGGAGTCTACATGGTGATTCTGCGTGCTCACCCACCCAGTCTGGGCATCTGAACCCGATCCCCTCCCGCGCACCACCCCCATGCCGAGGACAACACTTTCTATCCTTTTGGTTTGTTCATTTTGCTTTTTTCCCTTTTGGGGGGATTGCTTGTGCATGTGTGCTTGCGTGCGTGTGTAAGTGCGAGCACTGTGTAAATTGGGGTTTTTTGTTGTTGTTGTTTTTGGGTTTTTTTTACTTTTTTCCCATACCTCCTAATTTCTTTTGTCAATCTCCTGAAGATTAGGAAATCTTTCTTTGTCTTTCAGCCTTGCTTCTAATCTCTGTCTTTTTTTTTTATTTCTTCCTCTTTGCCCTCTTAAATTCTCTCCCCTTCGAGTACAATCCCTCTACTGACTATATATTTACCTTACATTATTTTCTGCTTTGCCTCAGAACTTGGGCAATGTTTAACTTATGGCTAAAAATGGCAAATTACTAGTTATCTCACTTTTGGAGCCTGTTTTGGAGGTTATTGTTATTATTGCTTATACTACTTTAGCCAAGGTGATATTGTTGGTGTGATCAATTGATCTTTATATACCAATAATGAGATTGTGTGGGAAGCATAAACAGTAATACAGTTCAGTACCAAAAAACTGGGTGCTAGGCCAAAAAGGTGGCAATGTTTCAGATTTCATAAACAGAAAAGGCAAGATCCTGGAACAGACTCAAGGGCCAAATGCCAGCTCTCTGAAAAGTACTGATTTTCTTAAAAAATCTTAATACTAGAAATAAAGCTATATACCATAATCAATTTACAAGCCTCAGCTCTGAACAAATAATTTTTTAAAATGTGAAATCAAAGAAACAATGTGCAACTCAATGTTCCCAACTAGTCCAAGTTAAATCCACAGGATATGGCGGTGAAAGGACACCAAATCCAACCGGCTGTACTTTTTGAAATAACAGTAGAGGAAACAAAACAGATAAATAAGTTTCTTGACAAAACCAATACAAAAATAATTACCCAGATAATTAAAAATAACAGCCACAGTGAAATCCAGAATAGGTACAGATTTACAAAATCAGAGGAACTTAGGAAAAATGGAGTACTCATGAATGACTATTATAAGAAAGAGCTGGATGTCATAAAACAGAGTCAAACAGTTAGCCAGGAGATTAAATATTTTATTTAAAGTGTATGTAGCAAAAACAACCAATGTAAAGATAGAATTTTAGATCTAGAAGACAGGATTGCAGATAGTGAGCATCAAATGAAAGACTTCTATAAAAATATCAATTTAACACCCGTAGACAATTCAAAGAACAATAATTTAAGATTAAAATCATTGAATTATTAACAGATAGCATAAAAGGCATAAAATGTTCTTCACAGAAGTAGTAGCAGGAAATTTTTCCAGAACAGAAAAAAAGAACTGGACATACAGGTATGTAATACACAATTTTAAATAGCCATGATCAGAAAAAAGAAATAAAAAACTAAAAAACTACACCAAGACATATAGTAGTTAAGATTCCAGATATTCAATGTAAGGACAAAATTTTAAAAGCTTTTAGAGGAAAAAGTACCAAATCATCAATACAGAAAAACCCATCAAGATCAGAGCAGAATTCTCAACACAAATTCTGAGGTCAAGGAGAGAGTGGAAATATTTCAAGCCTTAAATGAAACCAGCCTCCAGCCCAGACTAATGTACCTCACAAAGTTATCTTCCAAATTAATGGAGAAATATACTTGCATGATAAAGAATACCTGCTAAAATCCAGGGCCACCAAACCAAGACTCCAAAATATTCTGAAACGTATTTTAGAAAAATACAACAATTTCAAGAATTCCAACATAATGAATCCACCACGCAAGAAAAACAATTATTAGAAGAGAAATAAATATAACAACAAGAATAAGTCAGTTTGTATCAACTATAACTATCATTATGAATGGTCTGTTATCACCAATCTAAAGAAAAGATTGGCAGAAGGGTTCAAAAAACAAAACCAAATAATATGCTATGTAAAAGAAACATTTCATTCAAAAAGAAGTTAAAGACTGAAAGTCAAAGAATGGAAAACAATAATTGATAGAATAGGAACCCAGAAAAAAAACAAGGATAGCTATTCTATTTAGAGATAAACTGGATTTTAAAACAAGACTGATCAGAAAAGACAAGTTTCCTACATACTTGTTGAGGAAACAATTGAAGAGGACAAGATAACTATATATATATAGTGTATATAAAAATAAAAAAATAAAGGTGTACTTAATTTCATAAAATAAACTTTAATAAAATGAAAAATTATATAAGCAGTAATATAACTACAATATGGGTCATCAATATCCTACTATTACAAATAAATCAGGTAGACAAAAAAAAAAATCAACAAAGAAACATCAGAGTTGAACCAAACATTTGAATAAATGGATTTAGTAGATATCTAGAAACTGTTCCATCCAGCAATAGCAGAATACATGTTCTTCTCATCAGCACACAAAACCTTCTCAAAAAGAGTTCATAGAACATGCCTAAGTGAACGTAAATAAATTTCAATTGTGCCAGGTATAGTATCAGATCATAATGCAACGAAACTGGAAATAAGTAACAAAAGAAACCACAAAAACTGCATAAACACATGGAAAACCCTTTTGAACCACCAATGAGTCACAGATGAAAGTAAAGAAAAAAACTAGATAGGAGTAAATGATACAGCCAATACAACATACCAGAACTTGTGGGACTCAATGGAAGTAGTCTTACAAGAAAAATTTATAATGATAAATTTCCACATTAGGAACACAGATAAACAATGTTGAACTTCAAATTTCTAGAAAATGAAAAGCAAGTTATAACCAAAATGTATATGAAGAACTAAATTATAAAGATCAGAGCAGAAATTAATGTAACTGTGATTAGGAAAACAGTACAAAGAATAAGTGAACACAAGTGTTGGTTATCTGAAAGATTAATAACAAGCACAAACCCTTAGGCAACTGTCATAGTTTGTGTCTAAAGCTGTTAGAGTTTGTCTCCCCCAAAGCTTTTTGTGGTTACAGACTACTTTGAAGGTGGCTAAATCAATGGTGTATGATTGATTTATGGTAGGGCTAGGCCCTAAGGTGCTATGATTAAGGGTGTAAGTGCTACTCATCCTAAGTATGCTGAAAAAGAAAAACATGAACAGAAAGAGGCTGTTATTTCTCTTGGTGCTTTTGCTACACCATGAACTGTCCATCTCTCCAAAGCCTCCCTGCTCTGTAGCACTCTGTCTTGAAGCCAGCTCATTACAAAACTCTATGAATTGTGAGTTAAATAAATCATTTCCCCTTTAACTTTAAAGGTGGGGCATTTTGATATACCAACCAGATAAAAGAAACTAATACAACAACCTATCACAAAAGGAAGAAAAGACCCAAATCTATACAATTAGGAATGAAAAGGAAAAAATCATAGAGGATATGCCAGAAATCTAGATCATCAGTACATTCTAAGAGTACTTGGACTCTATCTAGATGGGAAACTCAGAAGAAATGGACAGATTTATAGAAATATAATTTATTTTATTTTATTTTTATTTTATTTTATTTTATTTTTTTTTGAGAGAGGGTCTCACTTTGTAGTTCAGGCTGGCCCTGAACTCACTATAGAGCCCAGGCTGACTTGGAGTTTACAGCAATCCCCCTGCCTCCTGAGAGCTGGGATTACAGGAGTGAGCCACCACACTCAGCACTGTGGTGTGTGGAACTGGTTGCTGGTGGGAGTGAATCACCATGTCAGACATTGTAGTTTGTGGTTACCAGGGATCAAACTTGGGACCTTGCTCTTGCCAGGCCATTGCTGGAACTACTGAGCTAAATCTCTGGCTCAATTTATTTTTTTTAAAGAATAAAAATATTTTAAATTATCCAATATCAATGAATAAAATCAAATTAAAAATAATCTCTCTACAAATAAAAGCCCAGGTCTGGGCAAATTTTTAAAAGGAGAAAGGTGTGCTTTAGACTCATTAAAAAAAAAAAGACATGGTTGGATCTCAGATCTACACAGCTCCACTTCAGAACTTTTGCAGATTCTCATGAGATGCAGATGATATATGAGGACAATGATGCTATGAGGAGCCAGCTAAAATATTTCTTTCAGAGTAGTCCACTCTGTGCCTACCAGACCCAGAGCATATTTTTTTAATTAATTAATTAATTAATTAATTTAAATTTTCCTATCTGGTTCAACCCAAAGTAACTGTCCAGATAGTTTTTTTTTCCCCCTTACCCTATTTTTCAAATAAACATTTCACATTGTTTTTAGCTTATCTCCTTCCATTCTTTGTTCAAAGCAAGAAGGACCTGCAAAACATTTAACTGGGGAGTCATTTCTAGAAGAGGTTACCTGATAGAAGATTCATCATATATTCTACAAGGACTTTAAAGAAGACCTCAAAGTCTTTAACAAAGTGAAATATCATCCCAAAGTCATTACAGGAAGCAAGCATTATCCAATACCAACACCAGAGATGGATGCAATCAAGAAAGAGAACTATAAGTCAACCTCCTCAATGAACACAGATGCAATAATCCTCAACACACTGGCAAATAGAATGACGTGAATTATCAAGAAGTTTCCACAACATGACCAACTAGGAATTAGTCCATGGATGCTGGTATAGTTCAATATACTAAGATCAATAAGTGTAATATACCACATTAACAGAACCAAGGACATAAACCACAGGATTATGTCAATAGAGGCAAAAAAAGAGAAAGCATCTGACAAAGGCTAACACTAATTAATGATAAAAATTCTAAAGAAATTCAGAACAAAAGGATTTCACCTCAATCTGATAAAAGCCATCTATGACAAACCAATGGCCAACATCATATTACATGGTCAAAAACTGAAAGCTTTGGGGCCAGGACTTTAGCTCAGTGGTTCCAGGGCCTGCCTTGCAAGTGCAAGGGCCTGAGTTTGATTCCAGGTAACCACATACAAGAATGCTAAGTGTGTTGACTCATGTCCACCAGCAATCAGGACCACATACCACAGTGCCTGGCGTGGTGGCTCATGCCTATAATCCTAGCACTTGGGAGGCAGGGGCAGGAGGATTGCTGTAAGTTCAAAACTGAGCTCAGGGCCAGCCCGAACTATAAAAGTGAGACCTTGTCTCAAAAACAAACAAACAAACAAACAACAACAACAACAAAGAACTGAAAGCTTTTACTCTACAAGCAGGAACAAGTTAAGGATGCTCACAATCAGTACTCTTGTTCAGTGTACTTCTGAGAATATTAGCGAGAGTAACTAGACAAGAAAAAGCAAAAAAAGAAGTACAGATAGAAAAAGAAGAAATTGAGTTATCATTTTTTGCTAATATAGGCTGTACTCCAAAAACACCACCAGACGACTCTTAGAATTTATAACCAAACTCATAGTGTAATAGGAAAGAAAAATCAACACTTAAAATCAGTATCATTCCTTTTCACAAACCACAAATTCACTGAGAGAGAGATCACACCATTCACAATACCATCAAGAAAAACAGAATCAGTCCAATGAAGGAAGCAGAAGAGCTTTACACTGAGAACTACAGTATTATGAAAAAGGAGGTCAAAGAGGATATCTGAAAATGGAAAAACTGTTCTTGGGTAAGCAGATATAGTGAAATATAGTGGCTAATGTAGTCAGGATATGCATTCTTTGAAAACTGCTCCTCAGATATCATGCAATCCCAATTGAAAAGAATAGTATACATCATGGAACTAGAAAAAACAGTATGGAACCTGAAGACACCTAGAAAAGCAAAAGCATTTATGGTGAACAAGGGCAAGGCACAGGGCATAATAATCCCTTATATGAAGTTATACTATAAATCTACCACAATAGAAACAGCATGTTATGGGCAAAGAAACAAAAGAACAGGTCAATAGATTAGAGCAGAAGATACAGAAAGAACTCTAAGATACTCAGCCATTGTATCTTTGACAAAAGAACCAAACACCTACACCAGAGAAAGGTGACTGCTTTAATCAATAGTGCTAGGATAACTTGTTTTCCATATGCAGAAACTTAGATCAATATATCCCATCACACATGAAACTTAGATGGAAATGGTTAAACATAAAAAGAAACAGGCAAAGACTTTATCAATAAAACCTGAAAACACAGGGAATACTAAAATTAGCTAATGAATCATATCCAATTAAAAAGCTCTTGCATGGTGAAAGAAACTACAAACAGAGTAAAGAGCCAATCTACAGAATGACAAAAACAATGTAGAGCCACTCTTCAGACAAAGGACTAACATCTAGAATATATAAAGAACATTTTAAAAAACCAGACCTCTCTAATTTAAAGACTCAATCCAAAAATGGTAGAATGAAATGAATCAATTTCTCAGATAAAGAAGTACAGTCAATAAATAAATATGAAAAAAACGTTGCACACCATTAGTCTTTTGAGAAATGCAAATTAAAAAAAAAAAAACCAAACACACTGAAATTTCATCTTACTCCAGTAAGAATGGCCATTATCAAGAAATCAACTAATAACAAATGCTAGACAGGCTGTAGGGGGAGAAAAGATACCCTTCTCCATTGCTGGTGGGAGCACAGACTGGTACAATCACTGTGAAAATCAATGTGGAAATTCCTCAAAATCTAAATCTAGAGGCTGTATTTTATCCAGATATCTCCCTTCCAGGTATCTTACCAAAAGTGTTAACAGTGTATTACCACAGTGATATATGCATGTCTATATTTTGAGCAGCCAGTTTTATAAAAGCTAAGATTTGGAAACACCTCATATGTAGTCAAAATAGGGCACGACTGAGAAGTCCTTGCTTGATTCCAGCGAGTTGGGTGCAGATGGAAAAAGATTTGTTTCTTTTTCCTATACTTTATTAATCATTTTGTCAAAAGACAAATGGATGTAAAAAGTTTGGTACTTGTAAAGTCCACCATAACGATGGATAAACTTGAGTCCTTTTTACTTAAATGGATATACCTCCAGATGAATGTGAAGTGAAATGAATCAGACACACAATGCTAAATACTGCACTGTTTCTCTTGAGTGAGAAACCCAAAGGGTAAACGAGGGATAAAACAGATGGTGGGTATTGGAAAGGAGCAAGAACACGTCCAAATGGGGAAGGCAACAAGGGAGGGGGAATGGAAGGAGGGGAAAAAATTTTTAAAGAGAATCAAGGGGGAAAATGAAAACTTGTAGAAGGAGGAGAAGAGTTGATGGGAGGGTAGGAGAACGGGAGCGGAGGTTCCTTTACAGAATGGAGTGTTATTCTGCCGTTAAAAATGACAAGATTGAGTCATTCGTACTCAGATGGATGTACCTTGAGGACACCCTCATAAGCGAAATAAACAGGTCACAGATGTGTAAATATCGTATCTTTTCTCTGGTATGAGAAAATGAACTTGTAAATGATTTGTAGGATGTATACTTGATATTGTGAAATAGAAAATGTTTAAAAGGGAAGAGAATGTAGGGGTAAATAACAAGGGGGAAATGAATGTGGTAATAATAAAGAAAAAAGGAAACCATTATGTAAATAGGGGGTGGGGTTTGCAGGGTAGGGGCAAATGGGAAAAAATCAGAATCAAGTCGTGTCATATTCTGGTACAAACCCTCAATGTTGAATGTGATGATGATGTGTATTCATAATGTACCAATAAAGATTTAAGGAAAAAAAAAGAATTAAGATATATTATGTACAAGTATTTCCTATGATGAATGTGATTATAATGAATGGGAAATCTGTCATAATAAAAATAAATTTTAAAAAAGTAGACTATAGCAACAATACCAGAAATACAGTGGGACAATCTTCAAATCCCTTTTTTAATCTATCCATTTTCTTCATCCCTTACTACTGCTCTATTTTGTTTTGAAATTGCATGCTTGGGAAAAAAAAATTAAAAATTAAAAAAAAAAGGAAAGAAAAAGGACTACAGTGTACACTTTTCTGGCTAGCAGTGTTTGTGTTCTAGTTAGGCACAAATAAACTACATTTCTTTTCAGAAATAGGTTCCTGTTGCTAACATCTTCTTTTGCAAGTGGAAAGTTGATTTATTGGAAAGGCTGTGATATCATTTAAACAGGACGCTAGAAATCTACCTTAGAAGTCTGCCCGTCCTGCAGGGCAACCGCGGCAAGACTGAGAAGCCCTTGCTTGATTCCAGCGAGTTAGGAGCAGATGGAAAAAGATTTGTTTCTTTTTCCTATACTTTATTAATCATTTTGTCACTTATGAAACCATAGCAGCGATTAATCACACACATAATCTACAACAGCTCTTCTGTTGGACTCCTAGTCCGGGTATAAATTATCATGTCAAGGATTAATCCATTTTATTTGCCTTAATCCTCTGTTTTCCTTCTCTCCCTCTCTCCCCGATTGCACCCTGTTTATTCAGCTTTTGTGAAGAAGGGTTCCAATTGTCTATTTGACAACCAGAATCTAAATGATTAATAACAGTGAAGGTAACTTGAGCAAGGGTTCAACAAACCATGAATAAAAACATTGAGCCCAAGGTCAGCACAGGTTACATTCTAGCTTCCTTGTGGGGGCGGGGGAATGGAGGGTGAAGGAGAAAAGCAGTTTCTCCAGACATTAATGCCTTCTCCCTGAGGATGATCTGAATACAGCTTGTCTGGCCATTTCCCCTCAAACAGACGTCTTCTGTTATTAGACTTGCTGTGTAGGCCACCCAGCCTGGTGGAACGGTCCACTTCAGCAATTTCAAATCACAGTTAAATGCTGATGCCTCCAGGGTTTCGACTACTGTAAACAAAGGGAACTAGCAAGTTGCAGAATCTTCTCTCAAGTGTGCTACAGGATTGTAAATTCCACAGGATGGCTATTAAGGGGGCATGAATTGTAGTCAGAACACCTCGCAATCAATGTTCCTCCTGGGGCTTTCTGGTCAAGGCTGGGAAAGCGTCCATCCCAAACCAACAAGCAGCGGGGCACAATCCAGTGTCTGAAACATGTATGCATCTCATAGAGAACTGTGGTGAATATCATTTATAGACTTTCACATGTTAGGAGAAATATTTTGAACAGCAGGACTATTGCAAATCCACATGGTAATGGACACTCAACAAATATTGATTAATGATGAGGATGTAGGGGGTAGCTACTGTACGTGGAGATATGAAACTTGATTTTTGTTTTGGCAAATCAGATCCCACTAAGTATAAAATAAACATGTAGCATAACTTTTAAAATTATTTGGTCATTATGTAAAGAACAGTATGGCTGTATTACATTAGAATACATGATGGGATCAGGAGAAACCCTGAGAAAACCAGAACACAAGCAGCAGGGCTCATGATGTCTTCCAAGGAAGCTAGAGATCCGGGGAGCAGAGGAAGTCTGTTCTCCGGATGTCAGAGGATCCCTTAAGAAGGGAATTGTATGTTATATATTGTGAAATAGAAAATGCTCAATGTAAAATAGGAAGAAGGGGGAAAATGTTGAGATTGTAACAAAAAAGTAAGGAAACAAATTTTATGTATATGGGGGGGCGGTAGGGTGGGTAGGGCTATGGGAAAAAATGAGAATTAAGTTGTGTCTTATACGGGTACAAATCCCCATTATGGAGTGCAATCATGATGTGTATATGTAATGTACCAATAAAGATTAAAAAAAAATTAAAAAAAAAAAAGAAGAAGGGTAACCACACCGTTTCTAAGGACAAGTACTTGGGTAAAGTGAGATGAGTTCTGGCAAGTTGAGATGCAAAGGAACTCTGCCAGCTAAAAGTGGAAACCACATTTTTTCTTTGTCTCATTTTCATTACCTTACTAAGTCACCCAGCAAAGCACATACAGACCCCTGAACTTGGGTGACTTCTTGGTATTCTGCCTTGGAGGCCCCCTGGGCGAGCGAGAGCTCTTCTTTCTTCCAATAAGCTATACATAGTCCATTCTCTACTGCTGCATCTACAGAGCTCATATTTAGCAATCTTTACAAGATCCCAGAAGGAGGAGGGAATTGGTTACATTGGTTTAGCCCAGCTCAAATTTATTACCTTACAAGTCTAATTCATATATCAGACATATCAGATGTAGTATTGTGGCAGATGCTAGGGGAGCACGGTGGGAAAATGTATGCAGTATCTGCCCTAAAGGAACATATTTGATAGGAAGACATTCATACAGCAATAATAATCAACTCCTTTAGCTCATTAAAAATATCACCATAAATGTCACGTCTACATTTACCAAAGACCATATGTAGTGTGGAGTAATTCTTTGGAGCTCTATTCTTTTCTGTCAGTCAGAATCTTGCCCATTTTAGAGACTAAGAACTTGCTGATAGATAATCAATAATATTTTGAACTTAATGGTTAAAAATTGACACAATGAAATAAAATCTGGTATATTTAGTGATCAAAATCGACTAAGACAGAATTTAAACAAGATAAAAATTAAGGATACAATGAATAAAGCATTCTAGACAAAAACAACCTTTTCTTGGAATTCACTGAATTTCAAACACATTTCTAAGATGTTAATAATGACAAGATGATACTTTCATTTTGATAAATAGAATTTTCAACATCCACATTCAAGTTCATGGAAATACTTTCAGTGATAATTACTAAACATGCCAAGTGCATTTATAAAAGCCGGCATATATGTTGATACTAGCAAATGTCTATATTTGGGATGTTTTATATAAACATAGACATTCGGTAATTATCACAGTTGCTGTTCATTTCAATGAGAGGAGACAGCACAAATACAAGACCAATCATTTCATTTATAAATCAGCAAGCATGCTTTCTGTATCTCAGTCCCAACCCACCAACTTAACTCTACTGAACTAAACAAAAAATATTAAAGCCTTTATACATATGTGACAACTCACAAGTAGATGTACTAGAAAATACTTTATCTAAGGAAGATATACTATAAAGATATTGTAATGGATTCAGGTCTCATAAATGAATTCATTAATGAGCTAAAATATTTAACATTCAGTTTTGCTAAGGGAGAATCAGTTGTTTTATTCTCTACCCAAAATATACTAGATGGAAGGCTTAGACTTCAAATCCTACAGGTTTATGTGCTATAGTCAATAATAATAGCCAAATAATAATCAACACTCATGTAACAAACATAACAAGGACAAGCAATAGTGATAAAACTTAGAGAACTGGTTTTTGTTTTTTTGTTTTTTTGTTTTTAGACAGGGTCTCACTTTGTGGTTCAGGCTGGCCCTGAGCTCAGCCTCAAACTCATGTCTCAACAATCCTCCTGCCTCTGCCTCCCAAGTGCTGGGATTAAAGGCATGAGCCACCATGCCCGGCACTGTGATATGTGGTACTGGTTGCTGCCAGGGTGAGTCTCCACGCCCAGTATTGTTATGTGGTTGTCAGGGATCGAACCTGGGCCCTTGTGCTTGCAAGACAGGCGCCGGAACCACTGGGCTAAATCCCCGGCCCCTAGGAGAACTCTTTTTTTTCAGGTTTTTTTGAGACAGGGTCTCGCTTTTGTGGTTTAGGCTGGCCCTGAGCTCAGCCTCAAACTCACATCACAATCCTCCTGCCTCTGCCTCCCGAGTGCTGGGATGACAGGCGTGAACCACCACGCCCGGCACTGTGGTATGTGGTACTAGTTGCTGCTGGGTGTGGGTCTCCACACCCAGTATTGTTATGTGGTTACCGGGGAATGGAACCCGGGCCCTTGCGCTTGCAAGACAGGCGCCGGAACCACTGAGCTAACTCCCCGGCCCCGAGAACTCTTAATACATGTTTACACATGGAATCGATGCTGTATAGTTAACCCTCATAAATGCCAGCACTAGTGTAGAAGCCCATACTCTCGAGTGTAACTTCTGAATGTTCTACGCCTATTTTACCTTATTTTGTTTTCATCACCTTATAATAAATTATTTTTGCTAAGTTTAGATGGGCTTTCTGAAGGATTGTATCCAAAGGTTACCACTGACAATCCTTCCAAAAGTGAGCAAGAAAATATATGTGTGTATATTTATATATATATATGTCATAAGCTCTTAAAAGAGTAATAGATTAAATAATTAACAACTTTCAAAAGATTTTTTGAAAATCTTGTCTGAGATTTCCCACCAAAATAGAGAGCATCAACCATGACTCCATAGAATTTTTTATAATGGTTTATATTAAGCTGTTTATAAAAAATACTTTAACAAACTTATTTTCTACTTTCTTGGGGACAGTCATCCCATGACTCCATAGAATTTATAAAAGTTCAGCAAGCTAAGTGTGGTGACTAAACTAAAAGAAATACAGAGGTCTTTTGGTGCCCTCCTACAAGGTCTAGATCTAAACGTATATCTTTACAGGACAATGAAAGTTCATGGGCAAGATGAAAGAACTGTTAACATTTGTACTGGGTGGATTTCTTAATTGCAAACCTATCTGTACTTGTACATTATGTATGTCAGCCGTGCCTATGTAAACCTCAAATTCTCCATATAATGACATTCACTTGGCTTACTTAAAGTGAAAATTATTGCATGCATTATAATGGAACCTTTGCCATTATCCATTCCACTTGTCCATATTAACTGTTGATAAATTCTGACTGTGTATTTTTCTGTGGCTAATTACTGTATCAAAATGCATAATATCATAAGGACACATTTCTTAGCAAATCTGTGAAAGGAATGCATAAGTATTCAGCATCTGTCATTGTGTTGGAACTTTCCAAAAGCCATGGGATCTAAGCAAACACTTTCAAGAATGAATTACAGACCATATTTAATAACTAAGAACAGTAAAATCTAAATGGACTTTTAGCAAATGAATGTTTCTCAGCAACTTTTTTTTTTTTTTTTAGGTTTTTGGAGACAGGGTCTCGCTTTTGTGGTTCAGGCTGGCCCTGAGCTCAGCCTCAAACTCACATCACAATCCTCCTGCCTCTGCCTCCCGAGTGCTGGGATTACAGGCGTGAGCCACCACGCCCGGCACTGTGCTATGTGGTACTGGTTGCTGCTGGGTGTGGGTCTCCACACCCAGTATTGTTATGTGGTCACCGGGGAATCGAACCCGGACCCTTGCGCTTGCAAGACAGGCGCCGGAACCATTGAGCTAACTCCCCGGCCCTCTCAGCAACTATTATATGATTTACTTTCTTTTCCCATTCTTAGTAGGTGCTTTATTTTTTATTTTTTGAAAAGAAAGATTAATTTTCAGTTACTTTCAAGTCCTGATTCAATAGGGAAAGTCAAGTTCCATAATAGTATGCCCCTCTTACTTAAAAGTGCAGTCTCCAAACTAAGGATTGTGATAAGGGGAAAGCCTATACTGGGAAAACTGCATCACTAGTTGGCTGACAGTGGGAGGAATAAGCACACAAAATATTGTCTATTTTTGAATGTTTACTTGTTGAGAAGAGGAGAAGGAGACATTACTAGAATCTCTGCAGTTAATTTCTAGTCTCCTGTGAGCCTCACAACACAAGTCCAATTGACTAATAAATAGACAGAAATGAGACTTAGAGAAAAAGCTGTTTGGAACTGATCCATGCTACTCTGGGTAGCAAAGATGACTGCCCCGAGTTTGTCTTCTATTTTCACATCTTCAGTAATGAAAGACTTAGGCCACATGATGACAATAATCATAGAGGAAATACATACATGAAGATCCCAGAGTAAGTCTGCCCTGGAGCATCACAGCATATGGGACCAATGGGGTCTTTTTGTTGTTACCAGAGGTGGAGATAAAGATGAAGGTCTCAGGCCTGAGGTCTGGACAGACCATAGCTGGCTTGCAGGCAGGAAGGTTTGGCCTAATCATAGTCCCAATTGTGCAAATATTTTTCTGAAATAGAATTGTTCCCAATATTCACTTTATGGCTCTTATGGTTTGTTGTTTGGCTGGGCACAAGCTTTCCCAACATTAACACCAAGGGCTTTTCATTATCATCATCTTAATAGTTGTTACCAAGAGAAAGTATCGAAGGCTACTGCTTTCAAGAAGGAATCATTTTTCTAGATCTACTTTTGTTGCAGTTCAGAAATAAAAGCCACCCACAGAACAGCTTAGCAGTCTTCAATGGAACATATTCCTTTGAGTTCATGGTGGTCACTGACTAAAATGAAAAGGATCACAGGAGACAAGGTTTCAAGCATTCAACTTCTTTGTTAATCAGTCATCCTCCAAATTTTTTTTTGTCTCAAGCATACAAATTCACAAGACTCATTAAAAATACAAACAAAAAATCCCATAAGCTACTCTTTCTTAAAAAGAAACAAAGAAGCACAGGCAAGAAAAGAAATATGTGTAACAGGAGATGTTCTAAGGGAGGTAACTGGTTTATATTATCATATAATGGTTGAAATGTGTCATCATATATTTGTCTAAAGCCATAATACACACAATACCAAGAGTGAGCCTAGAGTAAATGATTAGTTGCCCAGGGATAACGGTGCATCCATGTAAGCCCTGGAGTGGTAAGGAGCATGTCACTGAGGTGAGACTGCTCATAGTGGTAAAGGCAATGCAGGTGAGGGGCCAGGGATTTGTGGAAACTCTCCATAGCTTCTGCTCAACTTTGTCATGAAACTACAATTGCTGCTTTTTTTTTTTAATGTCTGTTAAAAGAAGGAAAAAAAAAGTTTTTTGTAAAAGCACTAATCTAGTCCACAGGTTATACGCTGTCAGATAGGAGAAATGCTCTTGCCTTAGGTGGCCAGACTCACAATGTGTCATAAAAACATTTGAGATTGTGATTTTAAGAGAGTAAATATTTAAAATGAATTTCCCGGGATTGTGATTTTAATAGTGCTTCAAAACAAGATCAACTTTTACAAGATGGCAAAAGCAATGATCTTTTGGCTGTGTGAAATATTTCTAAATCTCACACAAAACATCAGCTGAGGAAATGAGGATCCCAATTCTGAATATTTTCCTTGCTTTGTTGCTCCTCAAGCAACCACGTCATAAGGTTGAAACTGAACTTTCAGGATATTCTGTTTAAGTTTAAAAAACATTATAGGAGCTTAAAAACTGGTAAATAGGAGCACAGGTGCACTTGAGAAGGCAAACAGAATAAACTATGCATGACAGTTCATAGACTAATAAAAGGAACAGTTCAATCTGAAAGGGCGAAGGGAATGGAGAACACCAAGAAGAACCTGGAGAATGGGGCTCATACAAACACACACACACACACACACACACACACACACACACACACACACACACTATGGTAGAAGTACCGAAGACATTCGTAATGCCAAGAAATAAACAGAAATGGCTTACAACTTACTTGGTAACCAATAGATAAGGAAAAAAAGAAAACTTAAATGCTTCTAGATTTATAATTCAAGGAGTACAACTTGCTAAGTGATCGTTGCAATTTTTAGTAATTGCCTGCATTACCACATTGGGAAATGTCCTATGAATAAAAAGTAACTTTTTCTAAAGCATGGAAGAGTTGAATTTGTAAAACAGAATGACAATAATTCTTTTATTAATGGGCATTTTATTGCTTTCCTTGACCAATAAGAGACCCAGGTGTGAGGTAAAGCATTTCAACCATTGAGGGCAAATAACAGATAATTAGTTTTCCTATATATTTTTAAACCTTCGATAGATTTTCATTAAATTATTATACCTTAGTTTCATGGACCAATTTCTCATGACTTGCTACAACTTAAAGCCAATTCATTTTATTATTGGGAAATGGTGAGTTTCCTGGTATCGTGATTCTAAAATTGTTTCAGGACACAATCACATTTTACAATGTAGTGATAAAAATGTTGTTTTTGTTGTGTGAATTATATCTGGAACACACAGAGAACACTGCACACAGGAAGGCAGTCCATTTCCATCTGCTATTCCTGTGATTAAAGTTAGTATCATTCAATTTAATAAACACTTTCAAGGAGACATATGATAGTGCTCAGCAGCTTGTGCTTGGAATATTTTAGGAAGAGTACATGCACGCACACACACACTCACACACCCACACACACAAGTGCAAGGGCCTGGACCATGTTCACATAGCCTGAATGCCTCAGAAGTGAGGGTTGGGACTGGTGGGAGACTCCACTCCTATCTAATATGAGTAACCCCAGGAGAAAAGACCTCAAACTGAGATTTTAATAATGAGAATCATAGATTCTGATAGATGAGGAGAGCCATTGCTGGGCAAGAAAATACCCATGAAGAAACTCATATGACTTTAGGATGAGCAAAAGGAGGAGAAGGCAGGCATTTAGCTTGACTCTCACTGAAAGGCTCTGTCTGGTGGGAGTGAGTGACCTGGGAAAAGGAGATATGGCTCTGCATTCTTGGAGCAAGAAGAAACATGTGTAAAAATAGTTAATTCTGTTGAAAACAAGCTTTTCTTGGAACTAGCTGATTTTCTCTCCTGTAGACACATAGTTATGGGATAGGGTTGGTGTTTAATTAAAACACCACAGAATATTGGAATACTTCCTGTACAAAATAAGCATAGATTACTTGATTGACCAAAAAACTACTTAAAAAACAACTTTTTGGTCTTGTGTTCATGGGAATTGTAAATAGAACTAATGCTGGGCAAATCCCACTGTACTACTTTCATGCTGTCTTCCTATGACCATCAGAAAACCCCAAGTTCTTTGCCTGGATTTTCAGCTCCTCCATCATCTGACCCTCCTCACATCTCCACACTTCTCCATTCATGTTTTTCACTTGACTGTTATACATTCTTTTTAAAACTGTGGTTTGAGATTGATAACTTCAGAAGCCTGTCTATGGTTATCCCTTATGTGGTGATGTCCCCCATTTCTATTCTTAAGATTCTCCGATGATTGCATATTCTGCCTGAATGCATATCTTTTCTTGAAACAGTATACACTCTGTTGCATCACACTATTTTGCATATTGTGGTATCTTCAGTTTTAACACAAGCTTTCCATATCTACACTACAGAAAATATAAATGAGCTAAGCATGACACATGAATAGGCTTGAGTGTTTTAGGCAAATTATCTTTATGTGATGGTACTGTTTTGCGTAGTTGATTATTTTTAAGGCTTTTGATCTTGAATTAATTTTGGAGATTATGTTACATCAATTTATTTTTATAAGAGTAAATATAATATCATTTGGTCATGCTGTCTCCTTATTTTATATTTAGGGAAACAACTTATGGAATCTTTTTAGAAAATTAGCTTTTAATGGCCAGAAATGTAGCTCAGAGGCAGAGCGTCTGTATGGCAGTTATGGTGTGCTCAGTTCAATTTCCAGATGCAAAAGAGAGAGAGAGAAAAAGACAGAGAGAGAGAGAGAGAGAGAGAGAGAGAGAGAGAGAGAGAGAGAGAGAGAAAGAGAGAGAGATTAGCTTTTAGATGTACAGTATGTGATAGATACTTATAGAACTATTTGCCTTTTTCTTTTTTCCTGAAGACTGGTCCTTTGACCTCTGCTTCAATTACTTACTTTGGTGTTGTTTGTAACAGTGGGAGCCTATCTTCTATCTGAAGTTCACTAATAAATACTACAACTAACTAGAGCTAGAGTCATCAATAACTCCCTCCCTAGGAATTTTGGAACTAAAATACACAATGTTGAGAGTGCCTTTCAGAAAGTATGTAGTATTTATAAAAATAACTAACATCCAGGTTTCCTCCCTGGATAACCAAATGAAGCGCACAAGGTTCTTTCTCAGGAAGCCAGAGAAGACTAACCCTAAGGAACAGAGAGAAAAGAGAAGATATGGGAAGAAAGTTCAAATATGCTTCACTGTGTGCTTGGTGGTTCTTCAGGCTCAGCCGTATTCTTATTCTGATTTTGCAAATGACCTCAGTATTATAATAAATCTGTCCTTTTGCTTAAGTCAGTTGAAACCAGACCTCTGTCACTTGCAGCAAGGATCTAAAATATTACAATATATAAGACAAGGTCAAGAGTTTCTCTTCAAATTATGCTTTTCAATTATTTTTCTGATACATGACACATTTTCTTAAAATATTTCAGTTGGGTAATTGCAAACTTAATTCTACCAACTAATTAGTGAAAAAGCAAAGTCTGTGAAAAACACCATTCCTACACTGCATGTGTAAAGAAGGAAATTAGAGGCAATTTAGAATTGCAGAGGCATAGAATAGATGAAGTGAAATCCTTAAATTTAATGTTCTCTCTTTTTTGTTCTGGAAACTTGTTTGAAATGTTAGACTCTCAGTGGAAACTAACATCAAAGGAAAAAAAGATATTTGTTCTCCAATTAAAGGGAAAATATATTTGAAAATTTTGGTCAAATTCTGTGTTTTCATAAATGGACTAGGACTTTTCTACTATCTCTTCATTTCATTTGGATGATGATTAGAAATTTTTGTAAAGCCTAATTCCAGTAATAATCATTTCTCTCTGCCACTGGAGAGTACTTCCCTCCTCAGTGCACCGCGCAAACATTTCTTGATTAAACCTTCCAACAATTCTTGGAAGGAAATTGGGTGATATTTTCCGTGACTGCATGGTCTCTGAGGAGAGCATCTACTGGGATAAACCAATTATGAGGACAGTAAGTCTATCTATCAGCGAAAGGATAGAAATCACAACATCCGGAAAGTCTGACTTCTAGTTCACCAAACAGGACATAGAGCCAAATGAACATTCAGCTAATTCCCTAATGATCCAAGTCTGTCTGTGATTGTGCAACGAAAGAAACAGAGTTACAGAAGTATATCCAAAACTTTCAAAGAACTGGTCATGATTAAGTGGTCAGTTTTCTTTTAAATTTCAAAAAGATGATGATTCATAAAATTATTTCAGTTGTAGCCATCTGCTAGCTAACCTTATGTAAGTTGAGAGAAAGTTGGAAGGAGATGGAGAAAGAGACAAAAAGAGAGAGAGAGATGATGATGCATGTGAGAACTATCATTCACTCTATAGATGAATATATGGCAACCTAAGCTAAGCAATGACAAACATAAGTTCTCTAATTTAAGGACAACATATTAATCGCATATATTGATTTTTTTCTTTGTACTGCTGCTTAGTATAATTTTTATTTTTTATCTGTTTTGAAGTGCATATATGTGAATACTGTAGGGCAACACAAATTTTACATTATGCAAAACGAGGAAATCATTATTTTGTAAATACATAAAATTCGACACCCAAATACACATATATGACATTGAGCATAACTTCATAGCATTATTAATGTGAAAGTTTTCAACTTTTGTATTGTATTAGATTATGAAAACATCACATGATGCATTAAGAGTAAAAAAGAAAAGAAGGAAAAGAGATGTCCTAATAAAAAGAAATAGATTGCCAGCTAATAAAAATAGATTAAAATGACTTACGCAATGATTTTTCAGATGCATGAAAATTTCTGTTACTGAAAAAAAAAAACAGTGAACAGAAATTAAGACTTCTTTAATAGGATGATATGTTTGGTTTCTATATTTCAGATTTTTCAGGCAAGAATAGGTTTTCAAAAATTTGAGATTTGAGTTTGAGATAAACTATTTTATTGAGTCAGATAAAAGACTACAAGGCACCAAGGTAGTCTGCATTGCAGAGGTATTTGAGCAGCTTGGAGAAATCTCTGTCTTTTCCTGCTTCCGTTAACAGGTTAGCAGAGCCTGTTGTACAACCTGTCTGGTCTGTGTATGTACTGAGGAAGGTTGCCTATGCCATCCTTAACCAATCTGGTTGAGTTCAATCTACTGAATAAATGACCAGAAGGTGTTGATTTGAGCCCCATGGTAGAAGTGGCAGGCAAGTTTGACATCTGAGTTCTCCACTGCTTATTTACCTATCCACATTTGATGGGTTCTGTGTCCCAGGGAGTAGATGTCCTGAAGGACTGTCCCCCAAAGTGACAGTGCTGAGAAGACAGAAGATAGAAGAGGTGGGTCCTAGTGGGAAGTTGTCCAGTTTTAATGAGCCTTGAGACAGCTCAGTGCTTTCTTTGGGGGTGGACTGGCTGTGGGAGAGGAATGGTGGTGAGACAAAGTGGGAGCCTGGCCCCTCTCCTGTCTCTTGCTGCTCATGTCACTACACCACTGTTTTCATCCTTCCAGACATGTGCTCACTGATGACTGTCATGTGCACACCTTCTCCGTGATCACTGTCATGTGAGGCCAGGCAGATCCCCTGAGCTCTTGCTGCCGTGGAGTCCTCATGGGAGCTGTGCAAGTGCGTCCCCAGCCTCCTGAGTGCACAGAACTATGAGCTAAATCAGCTGATTTGCAAAATACTCAGCCTCAAGTATGTTGCTCTAGAAATTAACAAGAGCTGAAGACAGAAACTCAGGATGCAGGGGCATAGTTTTCATCAGGCTGTATTCAAGAAAGAAAAAATAAGGAAGAGAGTATTAACAGATGCAAGCCAAGGGACAGTGGCGGAGCGGTGCCCACTGTAGATGACAATCAGCTCTTACTCAAGTTTTAGTCCACATTCCACAAAGTCAAAAAGCATTGATGTTTCAGGAAATGCACTATCTGCTCTGATTCACCCAAACCAGACAAGACAGCATTCTACAGATGTACTTCTGTGGCACCATCTTCTCCCCTCATTCACTGATGCTTCTAGTGATACACAGATTTTTGATTGATGTGTTTTATTATGCATATGTATATTTCATCTGTCCAATCCCTGCTAGAATATGTCCGGTGTCTAATCAGAAATGCAGGGGAACAAACCCCACATAGACAACACAACATACTCTTACTATTCACAGTCTAGAAGACACCCAACAGATAACAGTAAATGTAGTGATACTGATGTGCTGACACTCTTAAGGTAGTTCAACAAGGAGCCCTGATTCTGGGGTTCAGTACAGCCTCACAATCTGTTCTAATGCACAAATCTTACAGCCTGCAGTGCAGAAATGTTGCTCAAATGAGACTTTCTCATGTGAAGAAAGATATTGAAAGGGTCTGATAAACAATTATAGTCACAGTGTTTGGAGATTAATAAGGAAATGGTTAGAGACCCATTTGCTACCTTGGATAAATATCTCAATATCTAGAATTCTTTATTTCTTTGGTAGATGTTAATAGCTTCATAACTGTTTTTCTCTTTACCTTCCAATCTTCCATCCTTCGCCTCTCTCTCATGCAGTTCCTTTCTTGGTCGTGGGATTAAATCCTTGTCTCACAAGCACGGTACCACTGAACTGTTCTGAGAGGTTTTAATGGGAATGCATGAACTCTTCTCTTTGTCTATTATCCACATTTTTCTGGAATTATGGCTTCAACATACCCCCCTGACTACCAACAGGTTGGTTATAACTTTTATCTAGATGTCCCCTCAAAGCCTCACATAGTCATAAGTGGGGCTTTGGGGAGGTAGCTGGGTCCAATGTGATATTGAGATTGAGTCTAATGTTGTGATAGGGTGTAAGATTATTAAATCAGCATAGTTCTGGGTGTGAATGATGGAAGGCCTACCCTGGGTGAGGTGGTACCATTCGAAAGAGAAACAGTGAGAAGAGTCAGGCTGCTGCTGCTGATTTTCTTCACTGCTTTCTGCCTCTCCTGGTTTGCTGTGAACTGCCTCTCCTTTGTGGTGTCCCTCTGCCATGCCACCCTTGACACCTCACTGACTACAGACTGAAATTTCTATGCCCTGTGAGCTACAACAGACCTGTCCTTCTTCTTTAACTCATCGTTGCGTATTTTGCGTCAGCAATGAGAAAACTAAGATACGTGGGAAGAATGAAGTGATGTATTGTCACCAGTTCCATCATTCAGTGGCTTAATAATTTGTCCTAGAATTGCAGTTGATTTATCCTGGACAAGTCAATTCCAGTTCCTAGGGATTTACTTTACAAATGAAGGGAAAATGAAGCATCCATTTCCATTAAGTTCAAATAAAGTATATATGCAAAGCTTTTATCTTTACCAAAAGTGATGACTGTGTTTGACAACTAAGTCTACTTTCACTAGCGTATTTTGTGACACTGCAGTGATGAAGTTGTGAATTGTAGCATTCAAAATTCAGTCACAGAATTTGAGGCACTGGAAATAATGAATGGCTTCCATGCAATCAGAGATAACGATGGAGAATGTGATTTCCTTGAGCATTTTGTTAGGCCACAAAATGTGTAATTTTCATGCTAATGTAAAATGAAAGCTTAAGAACAACGTGTGGTAGGTTGGGGTTTATCTCTTTCTTTGGGAGACAATCCACAAGGGACAATAGATGCTTTGTTATCTGGGTGTCCCTTGAAAACAGGAGGACTTAATTATAAGAGGAAGTAACGCCTAACTTTAAAACTTGGATTTAATAGGTGTCATATGATCCCCAAATCCAACATTATAATGTACAATTTTGATTACAATGATCCACATTCAGCCAGGAATCAGGATACCCCTTTTGAAGTGTGTGCTCTTTAGGATTTATATTCCAAACTGGCACCATGTTTATGCCATTGGACTCCTTCTGGAAGGCTTGACTCTTCCATAACAATATCACCATTATTTGTTTAATTCTCACCAAAACTTCTCAGGTCAAAATTCCTGATAAATAATGTACATATATATATATAGTGGTCATGGTAATAATAAAATGTGAAAAATTAAAAACAAATAAAAATTAAGGTTAACAGGAGACAAAGAGAGGAAAAGGAGAAAGAAAAAAAATAAAGGAAACAAGACAATGAATTATATGCTGTACCTTACACTTCTACTTCACATACACTGGCTTCTTGATTTTACAGCTCTGTAATGGTTATTATTTCTCCATTTTAGAAATGAGCAGCGATGTCCAACTTTCTGTTTTCAGCTGTTTTTTATGTTCAGAATGACCTTCTTATAGCTTGTATCTTGATGTCCCCCTAACACTTCATGTGCTCAGAGGTGGCTGGTTCTAGGGTACATGATGCTAGGATTAGCTTGTATGGTGTTAGCATTAAGGTTGCATCATTTTCAAATTAGCCCACTAATTGAGTTAACATAATTCGGGGTGTGGATAATGGGAAGCCCTACCCTGGATGTGTGTGCAGCCACCCAGAGGCTGAGTACTGTGGAAGGGGTTAAAGGGACAGAGTCTGGCCTCATTGCTTTGTATCTTCTGCCTACTATCAACTACAGGCCCCACTACCATGCTACCCTGCCTTGGAACCTACACACTATGTGCTGAAATGATCCTTTCCTCCTTTAACTTTGGGTGTGGGTATCTTATCTCAGCAATGAGAAAAATAACTAACGTCTATCATTCTTTCCTTCCTCCAGATATGAATATTCAAATTTTCCACTGGTAAACAGTTATAATTCATTCTTATTATGTGTGGCTCATTTAAGGGCAAAGCAAACAGCATATGACACAGATATATAGTGTCCAACAGATGCATCCCCTCCCATGTTTATAGATATTGGCATTGGAATGCATCTATTAGAACTAAGGCTTTTACAAAAGTTTCAGATAACTTTGTTTTTTATAGAACTACAAGATGGGAGCATTGAAAACTGAAACTGCTGGCCAATCAACAAGTAGAACCTGGAATTATGAGCTGAAACACTCCTAAAGACTTAGGTCTTGGGTTGGGGATTTAGCTCGATAGTACCAGGCCTACCTTGCAAGCATAAGATCATGAGTTCAATCCCTGGTACTGGGTAAAATAAAACATAAACAACCTTAGGTCTTGATGACATCATCTAAGTTGTGAAAAGAACTATATCTGAAAGTTTCATTATTCTGCAAATTCTCATTATATATAAAATAAAAGTTTCATATACATGTATGACACCTGCATTTTTATCTTACTGTCTATATGAAAAATACACATGAAGTTGATACATATAGTTAACTAAAAATGTAAAGATAAGGAAGTTATGCAAAGTTTATATTCATAAAAATAAAATTGCATGTAAGCCCTCTGTTAATGCAGATTTTCCAGGACAGAGTATGATTTAGCAAGAAGGCTCTTCTCAATTTTTCTTTTTTCTTTTTTATTTATTTATTTATTTATTTTTTGAGACAGGGTCTCGCTTTGTGATTCAGGCTGGCCCTGAGCTCAGCCTCCAACTCACAGCATAGCAATACTCCTTCCTCTGCCTCCCGAGTGCTGGGATTACAGGCGTAAGCCACCATGCCTGGCACTGTGGTATGTGGTACTGATTGCTGCTGGGCATGAATCTCCACACCCAGTATTGTATGTGGTTAACTGGGGATTGAACCCAGGTCCTTGCGCTTGCAAGACAGGTGCCAGAACTACCGAGCTAAACCCCCGGCCCCTCAATTTTTATTTTTTACAGTATCTGCTTTTCTCCATAGCAAAATTAGGGAAATAATATCACCTGTCACTGAATTTGTTATAAATACTCAAAGGGATTACATGTATAAAATTAAATGTGTAATTATTAGTACATAGCAATCTGTGTGATTGTTATTAGTCATGTCATTCATATTTTTAGAAGTCAAATGTGCTAGGGAAAGTTAACTATTTTCATATACCTTCACTTTTTTATATAAGAGGAATTATTAGGGTATCATTCATCTGGATCCTCCTTTTCCACTTCTTGACAAATTATACAAAAGAAGAACAGATATACTAAATGCAAAATGCTTTATAACTTACATTTATAACTAAAAGTGTTATATGAACAATGTTTTTAAGAGAAAAAATATTAAATTATATTGCAAAATAGGTTTTTATATAAGGGCCAGAATATTACCAATCAGTAATACAAGTTTTGTATGAGTTACACAACTTTAAGAGTTTATTGGCTTGGATGCATATGTTTCCTGTATCTTTCTATTCTGCTAGTCACGAAAACATTTACAGTTTTTGCTTGCAATCAAAGTATACACAAAAGGAAAATATAACTTGAGTTGTTTCAAGGGAAGAGTCAACAACAGACAATTACAAAGCTACAAAGGCAAACTACTAGGAAAAGAAGTCAAGTTACTCACACTTTTGCCAAGTACACACAATCAGTCTCATTCCAGCTGTTCACAGGCAGAACCAAGGTGAAGAGTATGAACTGCAAGCTATTAGTAACTCCCACTGGCTGGGAGCTATAGTATGTCAAAGGTTCATGTAAATTCACAACTTTAAGTCCCAGCAGTATATGCAGAAATACTCTAGGAATATTTTTGAGTCTTCCCCTGAATATCAGTAACCTTCTACCAGGGGAAGTGAATGTAAAAAAATGTTCTACTTAATATCTCCCAAAAGCCACAGGTGCAAGCTGATTTCTAGAGCCTGCCTCCAGAGACAAGCAAACATTATATTACAACGGATGTCATTAGGCGTACAGAAGGTAGCACAAAATGCCTAATTTATTCACAAAGTGACATTTTATTTAGTGCAAATAGGCAATTTGGGCATTTACCGGAGGCACTTTCAGTAATAAAGGGGTGTTACTAAAATAGGTTGGAACACCTGACATTGTTGTCTTTATAACACAAGTTGCTGTTCTTTGGCTCCAGCAGAATTTAACAGTAAAATCTAAGATGTGTACTGTTTAGTAACCTTCCTAATGAGCATACACTCCTCGCTAGTCCAATGCGACATGATACCTCCCCTCGCCATAAGCTGAGAGGTCAAGTTACTGTTAGTTACTTATTATGCATCGTGCTTCTAGAATGATTTTTTTGCATAGGAGAGGTTTTTTTTTTTTTTTTTTTTTTTTTTTGCTCTGCATTAATTTACTACTGCAGTCAAAGGTTAACTACTATAGTAAATGTTGTGCTTAGTTGAACACAGGGTCACTGTGTATTCTGGCTGCTCTGACAATTTATAGCTGTTTATGGTATCTGGCAATATGGCTTGATGGAGAGGTCAGTCTTAAACACTAAAGATTTTGTATACTGTATTCTCTTCTTCCCTCTAAACATTAAATAACTGTTATAAGATTCCAAGAGTGGGCATACCTCATTCTTTTTTTTTTTTTTCTGTTTTACACATCAACGTACTGCTAAAAAATAAATGAAATATACTGTGAACCAAGAGACGTATTTTGACAAGTAGCTATCACTTGTACAACCTGACAGAACATTATTGACTCTATCTCCAGTTGAAACTGGGAGGGAAGTAAAATTGGTTTTCTCTATCCTCTTCATTCCAAGCACAAACCTGTTTCCAACTTTGTCTCGACATTGAGTGTCAACATCATGTGGATGCACATGGCCCTTCAATAAAGACATAAACATGTGCCCACATTTGAAGGCCCTCAAGACCCAAGAGCTGTTCGACAACTTTCTTTTATTTTTATTTTTTTTTTAGGTTTTTTTTTGAGACAGGGTCTCGCTTTTGTGGTTCAGGCTGGCCCTGAGCTCAGCCTCAAACTCACATCACAATCCTCCTGCCTCTGCCTCCCGAGTGCTGGGATTACAGGTGTGAGCCACCACGCCCGGCACTGTGGTATGTGGTACTGGTTGCTGCTGGGTGTGGGTCTCCCCACCCAGTATTGTTATGTGGTTACCGGGGAATTGAACCCGGGCCCTTGCTCTTGCAAGACAGGCGCCGGAACCACTGAGCTAACTCCCCGGCCCCTCGATAACTTTCTTGAACTGAGCTGCACACCACTTTCTGTTTACCCTATTCTTGTACTTCTCTTGTTTGTAATGAATCACTCTTGAGGTTACAAATGTCTCTGTGAATTTAAAGATAGCCTCCAATTATTCCTCTCCAGAACAGGGATGGAGAATGGACATTTTGAAGCCCTTTTTCCTACAAGGTTTCAGATCACATCTCAGGTATGGGAAGTTAAAAAACAAATGACCCACTACTTTTATTGCATCTTGAACCAATGCCTGCTGCTCATGGTAGGTCTGAACGATATTTAACTTGAAAATAAAACTGAATCTTTCATTCTATGACTATGCAAACCATTCACATTGCAAGCTTTCATGCTGGGAGACATAACAATTCTTCAAAAGAAGAAACTTGAATGGCTTTAAAATACAGGCTTCCTAACTAAGATGCAGGAAGAGAAAGTGACCAAACATTTCTTTGTTTTGACTGCTGGTTCCTTTTGATGGAAATGTGAAGAAAAGTTTTAGGGGCTCTGCATAGCTCATCCATGAGAATTCTTCAGTTTGTGCTATTCCTGCTAAATAGAACAGGAATACTGGGCACATGCAGTTTTTCTAAACACCACCTCAGAATGTGGAAGGCAACATTCAAAGAGTCAGTGGTTCTGCCTCTCCAGGCTCATGAGCTGCTTAATATAACAGAGCCATCGGCCAAAGGCAAAGGCTTGCTTTCCAATGAAAAGGTACCCTACAAACCAGGACTGCCCAGGAGCTGTGTTCAGCACACAGCCTAAGCAGGAGTGGTCTGTCCAAGACACCCACCCCCATATTCGCCTTTCTCCTGAGTCAGCAGGCACCAGAATACACAGGGATCCTCTATACGCCTTTTATCAAAGAGGAAAGATTTGTTGCTGCTACTTCCTACTGGCTCACAAGAAAAGAACTCTCCACAACAGTCACGGAGAAGGGACCTTTTTGAAGCCCTTTTTCCTACAGAGCTTCAGATCCTATCCCAGCATTGTGAATAAATTCTAAGGCACTAAAGAACGTGTAAAAGTCTCTGTGAGATTAATTTAGGATCACAACCAGAATGTTTTTTCCCCTCATGCTACCTTCCTTCATGGATGATTATTATGAGTTGCTGTTATATCATTAGTTTTCAGCAAATAAAAACAACTACTAGAGAGATATTATAACCTGATATTGCAAAGCTCTTGATGAGTTTCTTTTCATTTTATGAAAGGAGTATACATTTTTTTTTTTTTTTTACCATTCCACTCTGTTTGCGATGCTGATTAGATGCATGCATTTCACAAGCTTTCACGTTGTCCTACAGAACTACCAGTTTAATCAGCCAATTGGGAATGCATTAGTGACCGCAAGTGGAATTATAAAATAATTTCACCGCTGATACATCCAAACACTTACATGCAGGGAAAAATGGCATCATTCGGAGGAAGAACAGCAGTTATAACAATGGAGTTAATAGTCAAATAAATATGAAGCGGGGAGCTCTTCTGGATTTCATTTACTTTTTGACTCTCGCCTTTTGCCCCTCTTCAGAAAAATCTTCTGAAAACACATTAGAAATCTATAGCAATAAATCCATTCCTTTCTGCTATCATTCAGAGCCACTGATAGACTATTACACGGTAATTTTGTTGGACACAAAATCTAATATGATTAGATATACTTTTGAGCTTTTATAATAATAATTGTAATAAAGGCTGTAGCCAGTCTCAACGATATCTGCTAATGTTATGCAGTAAGAAATCTTAGTAAAGTTTAAAGCTACCCATGCTATTTACTCATGGGAGAGGTTATATGTACCAGCCAACACTCAACAACACATTGCAACAATTGGGAATTGCAGTAAAACTAAGATTCCTTAAGGACTCCTATTCAAATAAAGGCTACAAGGAATAGCAATTAGCTCTGTGTGTATATATGTGTCTCTGTATGCGTGTGTGCAAATATCCATGCCCCCACTGAGTTATAAAACCACAATTCCTTTTGTTAGCATTGAGATTTTACAACCTAGAAATACATCTACTGCTATGACGTCACATAGTGAGAGTCTCCTATGTGAGTAGAAAGGATTGAATAAAGATTAGCCTTGGTCTAAGCACCATGATAAATATCTGATTCTGCATTTATTTTTCAATTGTTCATAGTTATTCTTTTATTCGGGGCTCTGCATGAGACTTGTACTAGACCCTAGATTGCTCATTATTACAAGAAACACAACAGAAAAGTCAACCTTCCTGCATTCTAATCATCATCAGTAAAGCCCTGGAGTTTCACAGAAATGGATACAAGTATTGATTTGCCTCCATAAAGATCATAGGGAATTTATGACTTATTGGGCACATTTAATTAGCATACAGTGTGCTTTATTGGGTGAAATACTTACTTCTGAATCTTTAAAAGGAAATTATCTTAACTACCTTGGAAATATAACAGAAAATCTAGATAAACTTTCTTTGCTCACAATACGTACTAACAAACCCTTTCTCCTGAAGGCTGCAAAAATATTTTTCATTTTTCCCTAAGATACTACCTTCAGTTTTGCTGTATATTTCAACCATGTCTGCAATTGATGAAATGGTTCAAAACAATACAATGTTATTGTACAACTTTTGCAAGGCTGTCGTGCTGTTTGTTTTGTCTTTGAATATTACCTGTCAGTGTGGTGAATGTACCAGAATGACCACTGAGAACTGAACAGGGTAGAGAGGTTGTTTCCAACTAGGGAGCTGGCACAAAGGAAAAACTGCACACTCCATTGGAAAGTATGAGGCTTCCTTCTTGATAAGGAGACTTACTTTACGAGAGCAAAATACACCAGTAGGAGATCATTCCCCTTCAGGACAACTGTTGCTTAGGCATAGAGATGCACTGTCTGTGAGAAGTTACTGCCACTTGCTTTTGTCATAAATTAAACATGGTTTTCTTACAGATGATCTCATCTGTTTCAGCAATTAAATGAAGGCCTTAGTCGTAGATGGGAAGAACAGTATTCTCCAAAAGCTGCACGATGAATTTTGATTGCTAATAACATTTGAAGTGCATGGTGAGGTAAAAAATTCCCTGGGCTAGTCTTCATTGGTTCTTTTTATACCAAAGGAAAAAAAAATACTCTAGAGCTACCTTCACCATTAACATCTTTATGATACTTCTCATCTCTCTGTTTACAAAAGAAAAGACCTGATTTAGGCTCAAAGTTTATTTTTATTTTTGGCTCTTATCAGTATCTGATTAGAATTTAGTAGCATTCTTTTGTTTCCCTATCCTACTTGAGGGGAAATGTATTGGAAATTATCTTTTCATGTAAACTGCTGCTATTTATTACAATAAATAGGAAAAATAAGATAATTTAAGGACACCATTTAAAGATTGGAGAGCAGGGTGCCAGGGATTTAGCTCAGTGGTTCCGGAGCCTGTCTTGCAAGCTCAAGGACCTGGGTTCAATCCCCTGGTAATCACATACAATACTGGGTGTGGAGCAGCAATTAGTACCACAGTGCAGGCGTGGTGGCTCACACCTGTCATCCCACCACTCAGGAGGCAGAGGCAGGAGGATTGCTGTGATGTGAGTTTGAGGCTGAGTGCAGGGCCAGCCTTAATTACAATGTGAGAACCTGTCTCAAAAAAAGATTGGAAAGCAGGTATAGGCTAGGGAACATAGCACTTTTCTTAGTAGAATCCAGATATGCTCAAAGTCAAAAACGTAGCATATTAATGTCTCTCACTGGGGGAAGGTGTGATGCAGCATCCAA
>PVIR01008488.1:0-56612 GCA_004026965.1 Petromus typicus
ACTCCTTTGCCTCCCGTCTCACAGTGTTGAAGTCCACTGGATTTCCTTGAGGAAAGCCTGCACTTGTTGCTGTGACAGCAGAGGATGTCTGCTCAGTTATGGCTGAATATCTACCCCCCAACGTGTGCTGCTCGGGGTCAACGTTCACTAAGCCTCTAGTGATGTTATGGTCTTAACTTTAGTTCATAGACTTGCTCCCTTATTTGTTTTCAGGTTACTGTCTTTATTAATAAGCTGTGTAAATTTGGGAGAGTTGTTTCGCCCTGCAGGACCTAAGTTTTCTTCTCCCTAAAATAGGAGGGCAAATTTTTAGAATATTCCAGGTTCTGTTCAGCTATAAAATTCTACAATTTTGTGACTTGAAGAAAGAGAATGCATGTGAATAAATTTCAGACCAAAGATTACAGAGATACCCAGTATATCAGATAAATGAGTCAATGTTTAAACAACAGGCTAGCATGACAGATAAATTAAGCAGAAAAAAATGAAGATAAACAAAAGTTTGTATAATTACATTAAAATTTTTACAATTAGGTGTTAGATGTAGAACAGGCAGGCAAGGCTTAACATGAACTTATATTTAAAAACATCCAACATCCTCACAGACATTAATGTTTTCTTTTGGTCAACAAAGTTAATAGTATAAGCCCACAGTGAAGATACTAAAGAAGGTTCAAATTCTTCAGCTTCATTAATATTAATTGAGATCCTACACTGCAGGAGATGCTGCAAAGCTACGGCAGTGAGTGTTTGGTGATGTATTTGTTTCTGAAGAAATGAACTATGCTTCTAAAACATTAGGGACGCAAAGCCAAGAGGACTGCATGAGTTTGAGGCCATTCTGGGTTACATCGTGAGTTCAGGGTCAGCCTGAACTACAAAGTGAGACCCTGTCCAAAAACAAAAACAGAAACAAAATCTAAAAAACCAAAACTTATAAAACCCAACAACAACAAATAAAACAGTAGGAAAGTTGAAAATTAAGTTAGAAAAGAAATACCTGAAAAACCTGGCAAGTGAGTCCTTCAATACTATAAGGGCTACCATGAGAAAAAACAGCCCTTTTTGAGTGCTGCTTTAAAAAACAAGAGTAGCTACAAGAGTTACAGTAGTGTTGTAAAAGCTGTGATACGGAACATTCTATCCAGGAGATATGACAGGTTCTATGTAAAATGGTTCCAATTCTGGAGCTACACAAGTAGAGATTGGAGAATCACCTTCAGATACACTGGCTGCATGGCTGAGAGGCCTTTTAACACCAACACTTTATGATCTGCAATGCCATATACTGTCACATTTTTATATCATTCAGGTGACAGGGCAAAATAATATGAAGAGGGCTGTGCACTAGAATATTGGCCAAACCCTATCTTCAAATTTAAGGGCTTACTTTTACCTATTTGCCATGTCTCTTTATTTGCACCCTGTGTTAGTTTCCTGACAAACTACAACTGTAAAAAGAGAAGATTTATTTTGTCTCACAGATTGCAGAGGTCTCAGTCCACAGTGAGCTGGCTCCAAGCTCGCATGGTACAGCAGAGATCTGCTTGTGACAGGCAGGGACCAGGGCGGCAGGCTGGGATCCAGGGGTGAGGGAAGGGGACAGACCCTTCCAGGCCACACTCCCAGTCCCACTTCCTCCAGCCAGGTTTCACCTCCCAAGACCTATTTAGCTATAGACTCATCAGTGATCTACTTCTCAAAGCCCAGCCATACCGCAAAACCTCAGCAGTGAGTGCATGATGTTTGTGGGACATTTTAGATATAAATCACAACACACATTCAATTTTTATCTATTCCTGGTGTTCTTTCTTCCCGTTTATTTTCATTTTTTCCTTTGATTCATTCTCTTGTCCTTTTCTCTCTCTCTTTTTGGAGACAGGTCTTGTTTTGTAATTCAGGATGGTTCTGAACTCACCCTTGAACTCAGCAACCTTCCTGCCTCTGCCTCACAAGTGCTGGGATTACAGACATAAGCCACCATGCTTGGCACTGTAGTGTATGGTGCTGATTGCTGGTGGGTGTGAGTCTCCATGCCTGGCAGTGCTCTATGTGGTTACTGGGGATTGAACTTGGGACCACGTGTTTGCAAGGCAGGCGCCGGAACCACTGAGCTAAATCCACAGCCCCCTCTTTTTTTTTTTTTTTAAATTTTTTTACCATTCTACTATACCTTCTTTTCCACCACGAAAAAGTTTAACTGGTTTTAAAATTAATTTTTAAGTGCAGAGAGTAGAGTACTTGGAAAATGTATACATAAACACAGAAGCACAAATATACATATACAACTTAGGTTTTGGATAGAAACACTACTCTTCATGCATTCCTATACATCTGTAGTCTATTATTATTGATGTATTTTGAGTAGATTATGGCTCATATTTATTCCTTCCAGGCTTATGCATGTCAGGCTACTTAAAATATATAACCTAATATATAATAAGGAATTACACATTAATTACAGTGTATAAAATCACTAGACAATTCTTGAGATGTATAGGAATAAATATTAAGATTTCTATTTTTATAGTGGTAGATTTTAGCTAATTTGTTCTCTAGCCTGATGTGCCTGAAAAATATGAATTATTCCAATAAGGTGCCATGGTTCCTACCTAACAGTCTTTAGGGGCTAGAGATCCCCTGGCAGAAGAAAAAACATCAAAGTGGAAGAGGATGCAATTCTGAGATGTCCACCTATTGAGTCTTTCCCCCTTGACCTCTCTTTCCCATTCTGAGCATCACTATGTTTCATTACAACTAAAAGAAAAAACCTCTAAAATAGCTGTGGCTAAACATGTATCAAGAATCAACAGTTTGGGTTTAAGGCAGGGACATGGCAACAATACAATACAAAGTAATGTGAGTCTGTACGATGGGTAGGCTTGAAGGTGTCAATCTGACTGACCTTGAAGTACCTGGGAGTCTGTGGGCCACATCTCTGGATGTGTCTGAGTGGGTCATGGAGCTGTGGATGTGGAGTCTGTGTCTAGGTCCCTACAGCACTGCTCTCCTCCTCTGCTTCGCGGACACCATGAGTTTTACTCCATTAAGCCCTTCTAACATTATGTTCTTGCCTTGAAGCCAGCTGACTGTGGACTGAATTCTCTCAAACCGTGAGCCAAATTAAACCTCTCATCTACGTTCTGAGTGAGATACTGTATCTCAACAATGAGAGGGCTAACGTAATCTATGAAAAGAAAGGCACATTTAAAAAATACAAGCAAAAGAAGGAATGGACTAGATGTACAAAGATGGAAGAACTTATTTTCTCTTACAAAAATCTATACTTCTATACTAAAAGCAATAAAACACTGCTGAAAGGATAAACATCTAACAATGAAGATACAGCCCATGTTCATGAATTATTCAATAATGGTATTCATTCTTTTGAAATTGATTTATAGATTTCAATGAAATTCCTATCAAATCTGAATAATTTTTATAAAAATTGATAAAATGACTTTAAAACTTACCTAAAAACACAGAGGACATAGATTAGCCAAAATAATGACAAAGAACAAATTTGGAAGACTTGCTATGCCTAAATCAAGACTTGCTAAGAGATTACACAATTACACTTATCTGTTAGTATGTAATTGACAGTTAATCCAGAAATTAACTCATATATGGAGTCAATGGATTTCCAAACAAGAGTCCAATGGAGGAAATAAATCTTTATTTCACTCCACACACAAATGGAGGTGGATCAGAGATTTAAACAGAAACACTAGAACCACACAGCTTTAGTAGAAAGTGATCTCAGGCCTCACCTGCCCAAATCCTGCACATCTCAAAGGGAGTCAGGTCTGGCCTATGACTAAGACTGATAAATAACTTCTAAGCCTTCTTCTGGTAAGTATTACTGATCAGGGAATGGTGTACATGCCTAATATCAGCATTTGGAAACTGACACAAGAGAATCATAGCCTGTGGCCAGCAACTTAGTAACCTACCAAGCCTGTCTCAGACTGAATGAATGAATGAATGAATGGTTGAGAATGTAACTCAGTGTGAAGGAGCTTGGTTTAAACCAAAGAACCACCAAAAAAAACCCCAAAAAAACAAAAAAGTCTTTGAATGTCTAGCCCTTGGGCCACACCATACAGTTTATGTTCAAAATTGGATATATAACTTGCTTTCGTTCACGTTGACCCTAAAATTTGTCTTTCAGTTTGACTGCTGGAAGGATGGAGACTGAGAAGCTAAGGTTCGTTATACCATACTCCACACCTATCAGACTAACCTCACAATAAATATGCGTTGGCTAACATGAAAGGTTGGGTTAGCTTTCCTGGTTGGCAACTCTTTGAGTTATCAATACTGTTGCTGGAAGTATTAAGGACTCTTTAAGGAGAGGAAAACTGAAAGGCTACTTGGGTTTCGTACACTCTAACCTTTTCCCACCTAATTTTAAGCTGTATCCAAAGTGAGCGTATGAGCTTAACAGCATCTTTGAGTTCTAGTAAATTACTGAATTTGATTGGTGGTCTTAGCGACCCTCTCTAATAGAGACTAAAAGCAGAAAAAGATTTCTTACATAAGAAACAAACAGCACTAGAAAAGATTAAACATAACATGAACTTATATTAAATTTGTTTTCATAAAAAATTCCATTAAGAAAATGAACAAGCAAGGAACATAGTTTCAAGTAATATCTTGACTATATAACCCAACAAAGATTCTTGTCTGGAATATACAGCGTTCCTGCATGCTCAGAAAAAGAAAGATGACACACTTAAAAATGGACAAAATACTTTAACCAATACTTCAAAGAACTTATACAAATCATCAATCTGCTGTCAGAAGAACTCAGCATCACTAGTCATGAGGAAAATGCAAATTGAATGATAATAAAATACAATTTCACACCAACTAAAATGGATAAAATAAAGACTAACTAGAGCAAATATTGGCATGATGTAGAGCAATTTAAACTATTATTTAAACCCTGACTGTGTTCCTGATGAGTAGAAAAAATATGGAATTACTTTGTAAAACAGTTTGGTAGTTTCTTATAAAGTTAACCATTGATCTTTCCAATAATTCAGGAACTTAATTTCTAAGTCTTCATTCAAGAGAAATAAAAACTTACATCCACAAACAGTAACAAACAACTCAAAACAGCTTTGCAGAATGTTCCCAGTAGCCCACTCACATTACATCAACTCAGGACTGACCCAGCATTCACTAAAATGTGTACTATGCTAACTGTAGAACATTTATATACTAGAACACAAGTAGAAATTCCAAAGAAATGAGGAGATTATATATGAAATAATATGGATGACACTCAAAAACGTTATGCAGAATATGAAAAAATCATACTCAAAAGAGTGCACTGTATGGTTTCATTAATGTGAAACTCAAGAACAGGCAAAACAAACAGTGATAAAAATCTGATAAAGCAGCTTCCCCAAGAGTGGGGTTGGAATTGGGTGTAAAGGGATACAAAGGAATCCTGGGATAAAATAAATATTCATTTCAGATGTATTACTGTGGATGGCTGCTACAAGGTGTATTAACTATCAAAATGCTTAAGATCTATATGTTTATGAAATTTTACCTTTTAAGACAAAAGATTTATTTAACCTGGGCTAGCAGGAGTTATATATTCAAGATATTACTTGTTATTTTACCCAAATTGGTTAAAAATTACCAGTTCTCTTTTTTACAGATGTACTTCAAATATAGACATGTTTACAGTACACAGGTTTAAATAACTGAATACAAAATAGCACAAAATTACATTTATATAGCCTATCTATGTCTCTAAAAGTTCTAATTAGTCAACTGACTACTAATAGTGATAACCAAGGACTTCTATGCTTCATGGCTTAAGGAACATTTTTAACCTATTATTTCTTTATTGTAATTTAACAATAAAATACTGTAACTCTGAAAAATGTAGTCAGTTACATAAATATGGATAACAAGCCTAATTTAAAAAAATCCTGATGGCCATGTAAAGTAGAAATTTTCCTGGAGAACTTTTATGTCTCTCAGGTTTCAAAATAGTATGTATTGAGTTATTAAACTAAATTTTTATTGACTACAATAAATAGTGTCAGGTAATGAGGTAGGATCTGGAAATATAAAGAGTTTAAAGCCCACACCGAGGCCCAAACCCTCATTGACATCAAGGACATCAGACTTATGTAAGGTATCACTCTAGACACATATATTACTTCATCATCTGAGCTAAACATCATTCATTCATTTCACAAATACTTGAGTTTCTTCTCCATGCCACTTACTGGGAAAAAGCAGTGAAAAAGATAGACAGATGTGGTCCTCACTCTATGGAATTTTTATTACATCATAAGTGTTAGATTCTTTTTTTTAGTTTTTTTTGAGACAGGGTCTCACTTTGTAGTTCAGGCTGGCCCTGAGCTCAGCCTCAAACTCACATCACAGTCCTCCTGCCTCTGCCTCTCGAGTACTGGGATGACAGGGGTGAGTCACCATGCCTAGCATTGTTGTATGTGGTTACTAAGGATCAAACCTGGGCCCTTGTGCTTGCAAGGCAGGCGCCGGAAACACTGAGCTAAATCCCAGGCCCATAAGTGTTAGATTCTTTATGCTTTCTGGGAACCTGCACATGTTCAGGAAATTCTCATTAGGTCAGGCCCCGAGTGGAGCACTGTTAAGCTCAGTCAGATCCTGATCCTTGGGAAAGATGGGGAAATTTTAGCTTCTAGACCTTTGTAGAGAGAGAACAGATGCCCTCACATGCAGTCTAACAAATCTGAGATACTCCTTCCCTGGATCCTGGCTTCCTCTTAGATCCCATGCAAACATCCTGACAAGAGACCTTTGCAGAGGACTTACCTGTTGAAATTATAATTCTGGGATCTTTTATCAGCTGAATCAATTATTATTTAAACTAATCTTTGACAGGGTGCTAGGCAGACTAGCACAGAATATGAGCAAGGAAGACCATGATTCTAGTAATAAAGGATATTGCAGTTTTTAAAAAAATATTAAATTCTCATCTATGATCACTTAATTGGGCATTTCAGTAGTTACAGGGTCTTAAATAAATCAGATGGGTCTTTCTGAATACTGGTCATAATTTAAAAGTACTTTTTTACAGCAGCAACCTTTGATTATTTAAGGACAAAACTGGAACATATGAGCATTAAATTGTCTTTGGAGCTCAAAAGTTGAAAAAATAAAAACAAAATCTATTCACATTTTTAAAAAGCAATGTGCAAGTCAGAGAAATCAGCACACGGGGGATATTACCCACCCTTATAATGGAAAATCCACCACTAAAATACCTAGGCACTAGCTTTTAAACACTTAAATACAGCAACTCATGTTAAAGCAGAGAAATTAGGCGTCTTGATTTTGAGAGATATTCTTATCCATGAAATTACAAGTCATATTTGCATCTTTGCTCCTTATTTGGATGCGTAACACAAATAGAAGTCCATTGCCATCTACACAGGAGGTACTGGACCCTTGTTTTCCAGGTGTCTGCCTGTTTCTTATCTAACCACTCTTTCCTCATTACTTCTAGGGTTTTCTTTCACAAGTTATTTATGCTCCTCCGGATCATCCTCATTTCCCCTTTGGGTCCTTGGTGATAGTCCCAATGCGCCAACTCTTAAAAGTACTGAGAAAACTGATTAAGGCCAAATGGCTCAGCCTGGTAAAAAAATTCTCAGGCCTTAATAGCTAAACAGAGGTTTTACTAATGGCTTCAGAGCCTCAGTGGTTATTGATCACAACTAAAAGAGTGGACTATGATGAATAAAGGATTAGTATGGTGGTTAATAAAGTTTACATAGAGAGATGAACAAAATATTTGGCAAGATTATCAAACATTTCAATCTGTGATCTTTCAGTGACTAAGCGAACTTTATACCCTTTCACCAATACATGGTTCATTGGTTTTTAGTTTGCAAATATGAAAGGTAAAAATGCTACTCTATTGTTGTTTTAACTTCTATTTATTTGACTAATTATATGTTTGAAGTGCCTAACATTTATTTGCCGAGTGCAGTTGTTTTATTCTGTATCTGCTATATTTATATTCTAAGCACAATTTTAGATATGCTGCTATAAACAAGTCAAATGTGGAGTTTACTTTTAGTGCAAGAAACAAAAAAAAGTACCTAAAATATATAAATAAAAATTTTAGAAAGTATTTTAGGCAATGACCATGGCTATGAAAAATACAAAAAAGCAAAACAGTAACAAAGTAAAGGGACAGACAGTCACGAGGTCTATTACTGTCCATGCACTTGTCAGAGACTAAGTAGTGAGTGGGCCACATAGATGCATGAGGTAAAATGTTCAAAAACAGAAAAGGTAAATACAAAGCCCTGGAAACGGGAGTAGTATGCCTCTGCGTTTGAGGAGCAGGCCACCTGGTTGTAGCTCAGTGAACAAATGCAGAGTTATGGTGGCAAATTAAACTGGAGCAAGCAGGAGGCCAGAGCACGCAGGCCACTTAAAAGCTTTGAAGGGACCAGGGACTCAGTGGTTCTGGCGTCTGCTTGGCAAGCGCAAGGTCCTAAGTTCGATCCCCGGTACCACATACCACAATACAGGTGTGGTGGCTCACGCCTGTAATCTCAGCACTCAAGAGGCAGAGGCAGGAGAATTGCTGTGAGTCTGGGGCTGGCCTGGGTTACAAGGTGATCTGGGGGGCCAGTCTGAACTACAAAAGCAAGACCCTGTCTCAAAAACAAAAAAACAAAAAAACCAAACAAAAACCAAACCAAACTAAACAAAATGGCTTTGAATTCTGACCTAAGTGTTTTGATAAGTCATTGCAGGGCTCTGAGAGTGGAATGACATCATCTGATTTACATTAATTGTCTGTTAGTTGGAAAGAGGTCTATAAGAACGCGAAGAAACAGGAAGAACAGACTAGATGTGAGATGAGCACAAATGGGAGAAAACAAAGAGCACGGTGCATTTTCTTTGGGGGGGGCAAAAGATGGTGGAAAATATATATGAATATATAATAAATACTTGTTCAAGGTCTTTCCTATATCTAACATTGATATAGTGCTGAGAAGTCATGAATAAGAAAAACCATTCGGCCTCACGCCGCTTGGATTTTAATCAGAAGTTTGGGGGAACATGATCAATATACAAATGAATTATGTGATCAATGAATGACCAATGCTATGAAGAAAATAAAATTGAACAATGGGATAGGAAGCAGGGGGGAAGACAGGCAGGGAGAGGAACAGTGGTCTTTGTGAGATGATGCTTTGGCAGAGCTCTGAACCAGGAAGAGCCATGGAGAGATGTGCACAGGAGGAACGCCACAGTCGGAGGAGAGAGTTAAAGGCAAAGGCCCCCATCTGAAGAAATCAGAGGGCTAAGGTGGCTGTGGCGTGACTGTAAAGACAAGGTGAGATTAGAAGGAGGAGATGGTGAAAAGAATAGCAAAGGGCCTCGGGAAGAATTTAATTATCAAAAGCAATGAGAAGGCTTTGGGAAGGTTTAAGGGGAGGCATGATACGACTCACTGTACATTTAAATTTCTCTGGGTATTAAGTGAAAATTGATCTAGTAGGGGCTGCAGGGAAAGAAAAGACTTTAAAGGAATCTTTTATAAAAAAAGAGCGAGCCTAAAATAATTTGTTCTTTTTTAAACATACAAAAATTGAACCCTTGACACAATAGGGAGCAAATGTAAGTGAACAAGCTGTAAAATTCTTGAGGGTAGGGATTTGTGTAGGATTTATTCACTCAGCGTCTGCACTGTGGTGGCTAAAATAATCAAGAGTCTCACACTCAACAAAACTCTGTACATGGAATAGCTTTTTACTTGGAAACAAGAAGAAATGAGCATAGAGAACAGGACTTCAAAAAAATTCTCCAGGGTATGGAATTGGTCTCTAAATGGGACAAACAGATTTCAATTAAGGCTGAGTAATTTTATGATAACACCATTTTTACTGTTGTAACAAGATTCAAATTTTAAGTTTAAAATTTAGCCACTTATTATAAACTGTCTCTCATTCCCTAGACCAGTGATGGTGAACCTTTTAGAGTTGAGTGCCCAAACTGTAACCCAAACTCCCCTCAGTTCTCATAAAACGCCAACACTGCAACTAAATCTGAATACTGAGGTTTAAGTTTAGAAAAACCAAATCACGCATTAACATTATTTATTTTTGAAAAACCAAGTCACGGGTGTGCCGCCAGTACTACTTTAGACTGTAAGTGCCTACGTGGCAGGCACTTTAGTTCTCCAGTGACAACAGAACTGCATGAATGCATATTCGTGCTGCTGGAATTTTGCTGAAGGAAAGCTAGCAAAGACACTACATGTTGAAGGAGGAAAATTCGGACAACTTGGCAGTATTTATCATTTTTAGCATTTTAGTCTTCCAGAGTAAACTTTGAAATTTATATTATAATTTGAAATGATTCTGGTTTGACAAGTTAACTCTTGAGACATCTGAATATAGTATTATGAAAGTACAAAACTGTTCATCAACCCTTTATGCCAATGTTAATTTCTTTAAAAAGTAGAATTTTAATGTTTTTTATTCCTACAGTGACCCTTAAAATTTCTGTGTATGCGATCAGAAATGCACACAAAAGATGCATTTATAAGCTTATTGTGCAGCTCTAAAGACAGTTGGGAAACCCAATTTTAATTTTGTTACTGAAATAATTTAAAATATATTATAAAACTGCCTCTTTTCAATGAACAGTAAGGATCTAGAAAGAGATTATACTACGCAAGCACAATTTATTCAGGTTTATTATTGTTAGAGAAATGAAGTTGCCTAACTTCAAACTGTAAAAACAGTACTTTTACATTTGTTTAATTTTTCATGTTACCACTGACATCAAAACATCCCATTTTCTTAAGTCTTAAAAAACTTACATAATTCCACAAAGATCTATATACACATTGGCCACTGATATGCTCAATATGGAAAGCAAATTTCAACAAATATGTAAAATTTTCCAATGACCTCTAAGACTATGTAATTTAGAACCATCATCACAGAAATGGGACTTACCGGCTCTTATTCATAAGGTCTGCTCCTCGTGCTTTGTAATAATCTAAATTGGGATGGAACTGATAAGTCACTGGTCTTGGATTTCTCTAAAGAAAAGAAAAAGGCAATCAATTGAAGTTGATAAACCTAGATCGAAATTATTCATGAACAGACATGAAAGACAGAAATATCCTTTTTTTCCAGAAAATAATGTATATGATGAAATGTAATATTAGTTTTATTTGTTAAACTTCCTTAACAGAGCATCATCCTGATTAAAACAAATTGTTTTAGTATTTTATTTTAATCTGTCTCATAGCTCAAATATTTATTCGCACCATATTTATTTTTGATGACATTGACCACTTAATGACTTTACAATACATGAGATAAAGTAAAAACGAAGCTGAAAAACTATGAAACATAACACAAGCGTAAACTACGCTAAGGGATAAGAGACAGAAAGTGTGGGCAAAACTACACTGTGGAGGAAGACTAAATAAATCACCATTAGTTTTTGATGATCAGAGATAAATTTGTCCACTAGATGGCACACCAAGTCTTCCTTCGCCTAAAATGAACATTATTTCAAAATCCAGCAATTCTTTTGAAGTAGAAATTTCTACATCATCAATTCTTATTTATTAGTTTAATAAGTGACCAAAGCATATCAGGTAGTGGGAATATCAGCAAGATAAGCATTAACAGACTAATGTGTATTTTCATAAAGGCAGCAATAACACTGGCCTTTCATTATTTTTAAAATGGTAAAAATGTCCTGGCATCATTAGGCTGGGTGTGTCCATTAAAGTTGCTGTTATTTTGAAATATATTAATTACTTCAGGGGATGAAGACCTTCAAACTAAGTAAAAATGTATTTCTAACATATTTACAGCATAATTTAAGTGAATATTATCTCTAAAATGTTAAATTACATGCACTTTCCATTAAAGTTTTTAAAACTTATAAATATACTCTCTAAGGTTAACCTAAATATATGGCTCAAGTAATAATTAGGTCTTTGCACCAAAGCATAGAGTGTCCTTTATGGGGACTATCTGGACACACAGAGGCCCTATTTCATTTTAACGGATCATTCTAATATGTGTAGACATCAGTCCTTGTGGACATAATCCCAAAGCACTGAGAGACTTGTATGTAGGCATGGGGAGAGAAGGAGATATAATTGCTAAGGTTAAATAGTTTGAAATTCATTCAGCTAACAAGCTGCATCTTAATGGCCATGATGGACCTTTTCTTTTTCTGCTGAAAAGAGAATATTTACATGTTCAACCCTTTCATATCTCTTCCAAGCCAGCTTTAATCATCTGACAAAAATGACAATCCCTTGATTTAGCTCCAGCTACTACTCCACTGGTTTGGTATTCAACACAGTTCTATAATAATCAAATGTGAATTGCCTTGATGAAGATAACTGATGCTTCCATGACTACCATACTATTAAATCTAACAGTGCAACTTTTCTCTCTCTAGGAAATGCATAGGTTTCCTCATGGGAGCTGATGACAACCTGGACCCGGGCACTGTGTAATGGGAAAATAAAATTGAGGTTAGAGCCACTGGCGAACTGACAGTGCATTCAAGGTTTATTTTAAAAATTAACGTTCATAGGATTATCATTCATGATGAATCCTGCTCTTTATTCTCAGTACCTGGAAATATATTTTTTTCCTGCTAACATAAAAAGCTTTCTTCTCTGACTTCCAACAAACTAATAAGGATTATATTACTTTTTGCAAGAAAATAATGAAAAAGGGAGCAGTTTCTTGAAACATCTTTAAAAGAAATGACAAGCAATTCAAGACACAAGTGCTGATCTATCTAAGCACTTAAAGCCATTATTAGGAATAATCATCCAACTTGAACATGTGAATGAGGCGCAAGTATCGCTTTCAGTGAGCACTATTTAAACTCCTAGGAGACTCGCTGTTATCAAAGGGAGAGGGAAAATATCGATGTATTAGAGGCAACAACAAAACAAAGAATCAAAAGATGAGAGTGAAAAACAACACATAAAGAAACTAAGAAAAAAATCAGTTTTTGTTGAAAGTCATTAATAGGGGTTTCTGTTGAGGAGATGATGCTGTAGTAGTTCTAAAACATAAGTATATGAACATAATTTAGGCCAGCTCTGTCCAGCTAAAATAAAATGAGAAAAAATACAATTTAAAATTTATAGCAGCCACATTTAAAAGAGAAATATAGCCAATTAAATGCAATTTGATTTAAGTCTATCTAAAAATTTAAATTTTGATGTAGTTTATATTTTTTGTAAGTCTGAAATACAGTGCGCATTTTACAGTTGTAACAACATATTTTGGTTTGTACTTGGCACAATTATATACTGAATAGCTACCTGAAGCTTGTACTATTGGGCAGCACAGAGCTAAATGTCTACTCATGAGCAAACCACTGCACAGCTGTAAGAATCAACACACGGACATGAATAATAAAAATGTATAGATACATTTATACATTAATGTTCATTTCTGATGGTTCTTCAATCTATGTATAATTGTTTTTTCTGATAGAGTCGAGAAATTATAGAATACCTTCTCATGCAAACAAACGAAAAAACCAAATTAAAATGGGGTGAGATCATTGTTAAGAATAAATATATAAATGTACATTAAGGGTAAAATGGATAGAAGATTGAGACTATATACCCAAAGGAAAATTATTGTTTCTTTAGGAGAATAAGATTAGATAAACAGAATTCTAATTTCACATGGTTAAAATATTTTAAAAGTAAAGACATAGTTGCTTTGCTTAGAGGATTTTTTCCCAGTTAATTTAATAGAATTATGATAGTTTTAATATTTAAAGATCTAGAATTTTCTTTAAATGAGTCACCAGAATTGTACCAACGTAAAAACTCTGCTTGAGGAAGATCACACTTGAAGACATCTACAATTTCTTATTGTGAACATGCTAAGTCCATACGTTTAATGTCTTTTTAAATCCATTTTCCCAGAATTGGGATTTCTAACAATTATAAGACCTAATGTACAGTTTTAAAAAATTATTTTATTCTGATTACTTTTCCTGTGGAAGAAAACTAGCAGAACAGTATTCTTATAGGAAATTAAGTTAGACAGAAATTAATATATAATCAGAAAGGAACTGGGCTCTGAAGGACCCAACAGAAAATGAAATATACCACAATTGCAGCTACAGGCACACCGGAAAAAGGCATGGCCCCAAGATCAAGTCACAATGGCCAGACTAGAATATTTCCCAAAGAGATAAGCAGAATTTGGGGTTATAGTATAATTATACTGATTATATTGTCCACTAAGTTTAGATATGTATCAGGTACTTGGGTTGGTGATCAGAACACTTGGACCCACCACTCCCCCCCGCCCCCCGAATATTCCTGTTTTAGGGCTCACAGGTAAGTCAAGGTTAATGCTGTCATTCACATACCCTTGCTAAGTTCCTTTCTCCCCTACTGGGTCAATGATAGCTAAGCAGTTAGTCTTGTAATCTTATTGGCTGATTATAGTTTGATCCACCTTCCACCCACAATATGATTTTGGTGTATAAATTATCCCTGACAAGAGGGCTTTGCTCCAATAAACCTTTCCTACTCTTAACTTTTGTCCCTTAAAATTCATTTTTCAATTTCAAGGGCCACAAACTCCACACATCTGACATCTAACTGGTTGGGAGTTTTATTTTCTTTTATCATTATCTCACTGAATTCATATTGGCTTTCACATAGGTATCCATTATATGCTGTGGTCAGGTAATTTTCTCTCACTAGATGTTTAGTTCACAAATACAGTCCCCAACCTGAGTTTACCATGCTTTTTAAAGCTAGTTAAAATGGGCTTAAAATAAACTAGTTAACTACCTAAATAATTCAACTCTTCAATGAGATGTGATTGAAAAATATGGTAAATGAATTTTTATGTCTGTGTTTTTGGGACAGGATCTTATAATGCAGTTTAAACTGGCCTTAAGCTCACTACGTAGTCAAAGCTAGCCTCGCATTCATGGCAGTCCTCTTGCCTCAGCTCCTTGAGCACTGGTACCCCACGCATGCCTCACCATGCCCGGTTTAAAATTTTTTTAGAATGTCAGAGATTTAGCTTAGTGGCACTGCTCTGCCTCACAAGTATAAGGTCCTGAGTTTGGTTCTTGGTACTGAGAAAAAAAAAAAAAGAAAAAATTTAATTAAAGTAAGAGACACACTGTCATTCATGTCCCACAAAATACTACCTTCACTTCAAAAACACTTATCCCACTGATTTTGCTACTTTCTGAAGCAGTGCTCGAAGTCTCCTTTTACGAGTATCCTTACTTGCGCTGTCATGGCCAACTTGAGATTCTAAAACAATTAAAAACATTTACCTTTTGTGGTCATTTTGACTTTGGAGAAGAGACAAATGTCATGGTGCCAAAGCAAAATTAATAGTGGAAGAAATAAGAGAGTGCTACAGGAAGCGATATGGAAAATCAAACCAAAATTAAAATAAACCTGTAAAATGAACGTCACTTCTCAAATGTCTTTATTAACATCATGATCAAAAAACAATTTCCAGGACTGGGGATTTAGATCAGTGGGTCTGGCATCTGCCTCACAAGGGCAAGGTCTTGAGTTCGATCCCCAGTACCACCTATCACAATGCTGGGCATGGTGGCTCACATCTGCAATCCCTGCACTCAGGAGGGAGAGGCAGGGGGATTGCCAAGAGTTTGAGGCTAGCCTGGGCTACATAGTAAGTTCAGAGCCAAAGTGGGACCCTGTCCTAAAAGAATTCTTTTTCCAAATAGTATTTAATGACAGCACTCAAGAGTTAACACTGAAATCTGATCTATCAGTTGTAATTACTCTTGTCCACATCTGAGGTCTTTATTCTATGACTGTAACCTGTTCCTTGATGTAATTTCAGGCCAGACAAACATGGTGAACAAGTCCCTTCTTCCACATGCTGTAAGGGAATCTGCAGATTGCTGTGTAATACTCTTTCTCCTCTCTACCTTACTGCTTATGGCTGCATTTCAATATCTTAAGTTAAACACATTTTGTTATGGTAGAACAACATTTGTATGTTAATTCATACTGAGAATAAGTACACGATACTGCAAGAAGTAAAACTAGCCTCAGGATGTTATCTGACAATTTTCCTTGTTTTGAGCCTGGTGAAATCAAACTCATTCACAAAGGTCCTTACAATAGTACTTCCCTACTGAACTACTAACTCCTGTCCCTCTCTTGAAGATGATACATCCTTTGGAACAAATAATCATAGAGAAAGATACAGAATGAAGAGTCTGCAGTCATTCTTTAAATAGTACAGTATCTTTCAAAGAGCTGGCTATTTATATGTATATGTAGGACTGAAAACAGCAAACAAAGAGCAATTCCAGTGATATTTGTTCTAATGTATTAATATACCCATAAGAATTAATGTTGAATTACGATATGGAAAACAAAAGCACTAGCTGTCATACTGCTGGCTAAAGGAAGGGATCAGGAGTCATACTAAGCCTGCCCACTCATTATCAGCTAAGGAACTGTGAAGATCTAAGTTATCTTCTAGCTCTAGTTTCATCATCTGCAAAACTGCAGTGAGGATTAAGAGAGCAATGAAAATTAAATACACAACACAATGCCAGGTACTTGATAAAAACTCAGTGAAATGGAAGCTATGAAAACCTCTTACATCACCAAGCACAGACAAACGGACCATGACAGAGGGCAAATTTGACAGTTTGACAACTTAAAAACTGCACTAAATAGGGAAAGTGATGTTTTATATTTATAGTAATTATATATACACTTAGGATAAACTCCATCAAGCAGTATACATAGTTTTATAGCAAAAACACATATTTAGGAAAATAGATAATGCACATTGGATTTGGAATGGGAAGAAAAGGCTGTGAGTAGGAGCACATACATTTATAAAAAAGGTAAAATCATACTAGTTATTAATGCAGTATTGGTTAGCTCATGAGATTATAATAATCAAATGATATATTTCCTGCAATATGGCCAAATTTTTATCATTTTTATCATTTACTGGTCATGATTTTTACATTCAACTGATAAAGTTCTTATAGTACTCAATAGAAAAAATATTTATATTTGTAGTAAAATGCGTGTTTGGCGTGAGGAATATATTTGACAAATGAATTATTTTCCTTTCTTCTAAAATCTTTCTACCGAATCTTAATTTCTATTACATGCTAGATTAGAAAAGAGAAAAATAATAAGGCTACGAAGGAGAAACAGCACTGTAAAAACGTGTCTAATGTTTCTCTTTGATGAAAAATGAGACCCTGATTTTAGTGAACAAGTTATTGCTGCAATGCTGGGGGAAAAGCAACCGTCATTAGGAAAACGAATTGCTCAGCTGTTTATAAGCAAAAAACTCCGGGGGAATTTCTCAGGACCCCAAAGGCAAAGCAATACAGGGCTATGCAGACATATGTTGCAGGTGTTTTAGGGGAGACAGGTGGGCAAACCTCAGCCATGGAAGAGGAGCTGGTTTAGCGCGCTGTAACTGAAACGAGATAACTGAATGTGTCCAAGAACAGAGAAGCCATGGTACAAGTGAACTGGAGCTACAGAACAAAACCGCACACGGAAATCACTGGCCTGTCAGTGCCAAGCAAACAGATTCCTCTCTTCTTGTAGTTTTATAGAAAACAAACACTGCCAATTACTTTTTTTTTAAATTTTAAACTAAAGGTATTTTAAATCTGGAACAAAAACAGCCTGAGATGGCAATAATTATCCAAAAAAGATAAGGATGAAGTATTGTTGCCTTTATTTAAACAAATATTCCTAAAGAGACAGTTTGTTGTAATATCTCCTCTTTGGTTTACTAGGCAACATTAGATTTATCATAATTCTCCTAAAGCCTAAGATATTTCTATATTAAAATGCTAATTTTGTCTTTTCTTTTGCCTGTAATTAAAGCTGGAGAAATATGTTGTCTGATAACTCACTGATTGCTAGTGGGTTCACAAAGGTCCCACCATTTCTGTCTCTTATTGCCACACACTGCTCTCTTCACTAAACAAAAATATGATGATCCAGTAGATCAAAAAAGTAGGCACTGTAATTCTACAGATTCACAAAATTCTTTTTAAAATACACTTGCACACATACATAAACACAAACCAATATTAAGTGTACTATTTGGATACTGCTATCAAACTTAGACTAAGTATTTTCTTTTCTTTTTTTGCCATTATCTAAGAGTTGATTTTCTTATATTATGACTGAAGACAATACTTATGCTAAAATAGTAAAATCTATATTGTTATATTTATAGTACTATATTGAACTATAAATTCCCAATTTAAGCCATTGTTACTTGAATGAGCTTCATGAATTAAAATATCTAGTATAAAATCATAAAACATCAGATTTAAAAAGTTAAATTTAAATTTAAAGAATAATATTATGAAACCCAGAATGTATGAACATAATGCATTCTAGTTAACATAGATCTTCGTTCAGGATAATATAAACCCTTGTCACTTGGTTATAAATAAAAATATTACTTCAGTACTGGAATCTGTTATATACTAATAATCCTATATATTTTGATAAGATATATATAAATGATGAATAGGAAGTATTAAAAATCTTACAGCAGATTGACAGAAACTGACAAATTGATGGATAAATTGACAAATTTAGGTAGTTTTTATCTGTGTAACTATAGATTAAAACTTTTAGAGAGAAAATTTAGAAGACAAGGTTTTTAAAAAAGGAAGCAAAAATACTGTTAATTGGGTAAAGACACAGACAAAACCTCTGAACTCATGCCAGCCACATTTTACATACTGAATAAGCTCAAATCCCTGAAGTGACATCCCCATCTATACCCTGGCAAGCTGAGATCTCAGATGGCAGAGAAGCATTTTAAACCACCTGTGCGTTATGCCCGACTCTAGCTTCATACAATAAATAGATACCAAAAGAAAAATAATTTTTTTTTCTTTTTGTAGTATATTTACAGTTCCCAATTTAGGATGCAGGAAGATGTCAGAGTAAAGTACTTCTTCAATCCCAACCCCAACTTGCTACTTTCAGGTACAGAGAACAGAAATTTAGGTCTGCAAATCTTTGTTACTACATCTAGGTCTCAAAACATTCCTTTCAGGTAACTGGTTAGCACTTTATAGTCGTACTCCACTATTGATGGTTCTCTTTCCTTCAGTGCCAGTACAATAATAGATGGGATTTAAAGATATTTTGAAAACGCATTTGTCTCTTTTCTGTCTTGCCTTCTTTTTTCCCTCTCTCCCTTCCTTTCCTTGTATTTTCCCTAACCTTCATTATTTAAAGGAAAAAAGAAATGAGGTGACCTCAAAAAATTCCTAAGTATCCCACAATTTAGGAAACAGATAATGACTGTAGGTCTTTGATTATCATTGCAAATTTCTATTTTTAGAAATATTAGAATAATTTATTCAAATTATCATATAAATAGAAGCAATTTAAAATAGTTTTAGAATTTTTGGAACCCTAAGAATAAGACCCTATTGGCTGAGACCCTGGTTTGAGAAATTCTGACCCAATCTTCTTCTCCTACCACTTCTTTTCCCTTCTGTTATCTGTTTTGCAATTGCAAAGGCACTATAAACTAAGATCTTACAGTTAGGCCCTGGAGAAGGAATCTTCCACAGCCCTAATTCTCAAGCAAATCTGGGAATAATTTCAATGATAAAGAATTTTAAAATTCAAAGTTCAAAGACTAGGATTTAGCTCAAGTGGTACCACACCTACCTTGGGAGCACAAGGGCCTGTGGTACCACCAAAAAACAAAAAATTAAGTCACTTATAAAAAAAACCCACCCTAATTTTAGGTCATTTGTTTACATTATTTTTTGTGATGCTTTTTAAGTGTTTCACAAAAGCTTCAATACTAAGCTATGAAATTTCTAAGGGAGAGATCGGAAAGAATGCCAATGCAAATGACACAGATATTTGAGTCACACTTTCCTGAGTCTATTCCCTTCAGACAATTGTCAAGTTAAGGCTATAGACACCACTGACTCTACATAGGTGGGCTTTTGCCTTTTTCATTGTAGGTTCATATGTCCTAAAAAGAGATGATGTGAATGTCTCCAAATTGTAGACAGTGGCATAAAATATTTTTTTTTTAATCAATAAACTTTGCAGCTTTATATACAAGGGCTTCTCAGAGGCTAAGCGATAATCACCTCACAGGCACACCAACTGCAAGCCATTCATAATACACAGGCTACAAGTTAAAAGTCTCTTGTTATCCCACAGACTGTTATGCTTTCTGGTGTAGACTTTGACCTTCTTTTCAGAATAATATCTTTAAATGCATAAAACATACAGGGTTATTCAGAAAAATCAACTATCCAGAAGACTGCTAATAAAATATTAGATGGCTTTGTAGAAGTCACATATGATCTCGTATGAATCATTAAGTAAGAAGTCATTCTGGCCGCTCTAACCATTACTGTAATTTCAAAGTAGTAATACATGGAAATGGTATTTCAAGATACCTTCAACTGTAATATAACTTTGTAATCACAAAGTATCTGTGACTGCTGCTAGTGACAATGTTTCAGGTCTTGTTAATAATACTGTAGTTGTCTTAACCAAAATTTGGAAAAAATACCAATTTTATTAAGGGCCTAGTGAAAATAAAGATAAAAAATTTTCCAATTCAAGTTCTTAGATTTTTGAATCCTACCCACAGACCAGCAATGTAAAGGTGATTTTCCTCTTAGGAAAGTTCAGTTTTATGAGTACCACAGCAGTAGTGCCCTTTTCTCTATGCCTATGTGTAGAAGTGGTAGTCAAAATATCAAATAATCAGTACAGCATAGCTAGATAGCATTTGGGACAGTGCTACGGGGAATAAATGCTGACAGAGTCCATGCTGTTCCAGACTTCAACTCCTCTGATGATGTGTATTTCTTTTTACTTACGCATGAAGTCCTTCAGCATTTCAATAACTGGTAGAGTGACAGTTATCAGCTGCATGCTAGCCAGCCCTGAAGAGGAGTAGATGTACAAGTTCTGCCCTGTGTAGCATCCAGGGCCTCATTTTGAAGAGGAAGAAGTAAGTACAGAAGAGGGCATGAGGGTGAGGAGAGAGTGCTCAGAATGAAGCAAGCTGTCTACTTCTGGAAAGCCCATTTTTTTCTGCGTTAATTCCCGAGAATGTTCCACTGCTGATAGCAAAGGGATTTGTAGAGGTCTCCTTCATAAGTAGAGCTGTGTCTACTCTACTCACAGCGTTTGTTTTCAAGCAGCAGCTAAACTTTAATACTAGAAATACTTAAAGAAAATAGCTCTTCTTGTAAACGTCATTCAGGGACTAAGATCCCTCTGGCTGGAACTTGGAAGCAGCAAGAAGGGTTGAACAGTACATTCTCATTTAGAAGACTGGAAAGACAGTATGACTTAGAAACATTAGGTACCAGTGTAGCTAGGAGAAGGAAAATCTTTGGAGGCTTTTTTCCTCCCGGTGGTTATCTTCTATGTGGAAATACTGAGCTCTTGCTTCCTTGTGGATACTCCTTTAAAACACCCTCGAAGAGATAAACTGTTCAAAGGCAGGAAATAAGGTATATAAAAACACACACAGTATGTTTTTATGTAAATACCCTTTAAAAAGAAGTTTACAGAAACTAAAAAGCTAACTGTAAAATTCATAACAGAAAAGCTAGCAACTTGAAAGAATTACAAAATTTTTAAAAAGTTAAAACTCATAAATACATATATTGTGATTTAAAATTTTAACACAAATTATGATAGTACAGGGTGGTACAGACATGGACAGACATGCAGATCAATGAAACAGCATCAAGTTCAGAAATAAACCACATTTATGGTTTTCATTTGACAGAGATGAAAAGCAAATCCACAGGGATCAATCTCTCAGAGCAAAGAGTAGAAATATCTTTGTGATATGGAGTTAAACAATGGTTTCTTAGATATGGCATCAATAGCACAAATGATAGAAGAGAAAACTTCTAAGGTAAAGTGGATCAAAATTAGAAACATTTATGCTTCGAAGGACACAAGGTGAAAATGTGACCTATAGATGAGAAAATATATGCAAATCACATACATGTAATATAAGTCTTATATTCAGAATATATGAAGAACTATTACAAATTCAACGATAAAAAGATAACCCAATTCCAAACGGGAAAAAAGATTGCTCTAAAGCTGTACAAATGGACATTAATCACATGAAAAAGTGTTCAAAACAATTAATCATCTAGGAAATGCAAATCAAAACTACAATGAAGTATCATTTTATGCACTTTAGAAGGAATATTAAATGCTAACAAGGATATGGAGAAATTAGAATCCTTAGATATTTCTGGGTAGGAATGTAAAATAGTGCATTTATTTTGGAAAACAGTTTGGCAAAGCTTCAAGTTGTTAAATCAGGAGTTACCATATGATTCAGCAATTCCATACTTAGATATAAGTGCACAGAGAAATGAAAATATATGTCCACAAAAAAAGCTAGCATAGAAAATGTTCAGAGCAGCGTATTCATAAGAGCTAAAGAAATAATTCAATTATCTGATAAAGTAGTATGTTCACAATGGAATATTATTCAGCAAAGAAAATGTATTAAGTATGGTTATGTTTCAATTAAGTATGGCTAAAAAAACCTATTAAGTTTAAAAAACGAGTCACAGAAGGTATACATTATATCTCATTTATGCAAAATATTCAGATTAGGCAAACTACAGAGACAGAGAGCAGAACAGTAGTTACCTACAGTGGGGTGAAGGTAAAGGTGAAGGGGTAGGGATGAAACTTCAGGTATGGGACTCTGGGTAGGGGAAGACTGCTAATGGGTTCAAGGTTGGGTTCTCTCTGGGGTGATGTATATGCTCTACGCTTAAACTATGCTGATCATTGCACAACTTTTTGAATGTATTAAAATTCACTAGACTCTGCTCCTCCTTCCCCAAAAGGGAGTGATGTAATTTTTTTATACTTTATATATTTCTATACCCTTGTAATTTTTTTATTATATGCTCTATTACTCCTCTCTCCTTATCAATAGATATTATTGTTGGAACAGTTTGAGAGGCACGGCAATTTCCAATTTCTCTATACTTCCTTGCATTAATTAAAAATAACAATTAAATATTTAACATTATTTAAAAGAAAATAGATGAAAAGTATGTATTTTTTGTCTTTATATTAAATCTATATATTAAATGGCTATTTAAAATACTTTAAAATCTGGCTGAATTTATTACTCTTTTATCAAGCATTTGTCATAAACTGTGCTGTTGGTTTTTTTTCTGACCAACCTTTCTGACCTCTTGTAAGAATAACTTGCTCTACAGAGGACTGGAAGTTCAGATACCACAAGGCTGCCTCAGAAGGTTCTGAAAATCTTAAATGAATGGCACGATACTAAGAAGCACACATGGTATTTTCCACATCTGGTAGTAATTCTGTGATACTCTAAGTATAACTTTAATCTTTAATTCGTGTTCATTTCTCTCGTTCATTCCTCCACAACCTCTGTACAAAAATCAACCTCCATTTTTGGTATCATTTCAGACTGTCTCCTAGACTGAACCAGATCTGGGACACGAAAAAGAAAAATGTAGGCCTAAGAAAGTTCTGCTCATACCTCTCAGTGACTCCTGTGGCAAGTCCATACTGCAGTGGAAGCCATGACTGTCAAGAGTTCAGACTCATTTCTCACAAGTCCCTAATTTTCTCTCTCATTCACAGATAGAATATCATGAGAACCAGGCATGATTTTTTGCTTCTTTATGTCTGCCTCAGTTGTCAGTCAAGCTCCACTTGCCATTTAGACGCAGTTCCAATTTCTTAGCCTGCCACTCAAGGTCCTCCATGATCTATCAGATAGTAAAATTAGCATACCTCTCCCATGGTACCTTGCATTTTTCCCACAACTATTTTTAGCCATGCCCTATATGTCTAGGGTTTAAGTGAAATGTTCCCTCAGGGGTGACAATGGTCTAGTTCAGATACCATCATCGACATAAAGCCTTCTACAAATTTCCATGTTATTTCCTTCTTGCCATTCCCAAGGCACACTGTTTAATTGTTTATAGATTTCATCCTGCCTAAGTTCAATGAATGCCATGCCCGCGTATGGATCACTGTAGACTTTCTATTCTAGCAAAATGTCTGTCATCCAACTTGTAGGGTGAAGATCATTTCCTGCAGGGATATGTAGCTAACAGCAGACTGAGAGGGGGTATTTCTTAAATGCCCTCCCCAAGTCTTTCCTCTATAGGACACATACTAAGGTCCAAGGTTTACAAGATATTATTCTGGGGCCAGGGATTTAGCTCAATGGTTCCAGAGCCTGTCTTGCAAGTGCAAGGACCTAGGTTCGATCCCCCGTAACCACAAAACAATATTGGGTGTGGAGACTCACGCCCAGCAGCAATCAGTACCACCTACCACAGTGCTGGGCGTGGTGGCTCACATCTGTAAGCCCAGCACTCGGGAGGAAGAGACAGGAGGATTGCTGTGATGTGAGTTTGAGGCTGAGCGCAGGGCCAGCCTGAAACACAAAGTGAGACCCTGTCTCAAAATCAAGAACAAAAACCAAAACCAAACAAAAACAAAAACAAAACAAAACAAAAAGATATTGTTATTCTAAGAGAGAAGCTCTGGAAAGGCTAATTGGTGTCAAGTGTGATCTCATAGGGCTCTCAAAGATTTTCTGGATGAGAGTCTTAACTTACTACATCTAGTTATGTATTATCAGGCTCACAATGTAGCTAACAAATACAAGTCCACTCATTAGTCACAGAAGACTGTTGGAAGAGGAGAAATCGGTGAGCAGAGTGTACACAGGTTGGCCATGACATTTGACAAGTCTTGCTTGTTAGCCCATCTCACTAAGGTGCATCATTTTTTTTTTTTTTAAGATATGGTCTCGCCTTGTAGTTCAGGGTGGCCCTGAGCTCAGCCTCGAGCTCAGCAATCCTCCTGCCTCTGCCTCCCGAGTACTGGTATTACAGGCATGAGCCACTACTGGTACTGATGCTGGTGAGTGAGTTACCATGTTCAGCTTTGTTATATATGGTTACTAGGGATCCAATCCAGGCCCTTGTGCTTGCAAAGCAGGTGACGGAACCACTGAGCTAAATCCTTGGCCCAGGAGCATCTTGAATAGATGTGGGAGGACACTATTATAAAGTACAACAAGGCAACAGGGCTCATTATTGTTGAATTGAGGTAAATTCCTTGAAGGAGACAATTCCTTTGTTTCATTTTTGTGTGTGTGTTTTTTTTAAATCTTCATGGAAGTTATAAGGAAACTGTGAAGGTAGATATCATTTTAGAACCAAGAAGTGCCTTTAAAGCTGGAAGGAAAGGAAGACTATAAAAGTTTCAACTGACTTGGCTGAAAAATTGATAGGAAGAAATCACTGACAGCTTCATTTTTAGTGTACTACGTGTAGGCCAAATGGAGAAGGTCTCATTTAAGGGCAGCTCTGTTGCTGGATGTGAGAAATGGGGGCCAGTGGTTCTCCAGGAAATGGAGTGGCAAGAAATGCAGTCTGGAATTTGGGGAATTATGATGTTAAAGAAGATGGCATAATTGTATTTGAACAAATGTAGATTTCTGCACATGAACAATGTAGATTGTTATACACAAATAAATGTAGCTTGTTGTACATGAAAATAAGCCCTACTGGATCTCTTGGAGCAAAAATTAATATAAGACCTGGTCTTATTTTGGGAGAATTATGGTGGATGATGCATGAATGCCACCCAAAGGGCAACTGGAGGCACCAGTAGTTAGTTTCTACATTAAATGGTAAAACTTAGTAATGTTTCACTCATAATTGGGGAATAAAAAATTTCATTTTATTTTCCTATACTCATTTGAATTATCTTTGTATAGTCACTACATGTGTTCATAGTGCACTTTGGAGATCACTGGCTGAGTCATGGCTTTGATTTTTAGGCATCTGGCTTTTAGTTTGTAAGGCTAACCTGCACTGTAATGGGAACCTTAATTTCTTCCCTGGCAGGGAACTTGAAGGCCTTGCTGTGGCAACTAGTTAACTGTTCACTGTTCATTCATCTGTCCATTCATTTTCTAGATGCTTGGCACAGAGAGAATAAAACATACAAAAAAGCATTATCTTCTAGGATGTGATGCACTTTCAGGGAAAGACAGACAATTGAAGAGTAATAAAAAGATCAGTTTTCTACTATGGAGGTGGGAAGCACTGTCCTTGGATCTGATACATCTTCAGAGAAAGTGAAGTAATTCCAACACTACATAAAAATCCTTCACATTACCTGCTATGGAAATGGGGGCAGGAGATGGACAGGGTGGTCAGGAGAGGCCTCACTGAGAAGCCTGGGTGTGTGTCTACAGACTGAAAGAGGAAGTCACCCAAGTATGTGCTCCTTTCACTCGTCACAAATACTTCTCATCTTTCCTTACACATTTCATCCAAGACTCTTAAAGGTTTACAAATGGTTTTGACACAGGGTAGGAGCTTAGTAGATTTTAGCTAAATAAATAAAAATAGCACCTTGGAGAGAGACTATGGAAAAATTAAACTATAAAGTTCCTCTTTAGAAGAAAAAAACCCTAAGGAAATAAAGAACTTTTCTAAACCATATTAACACAATTAGGCAAATGTCACTCAGCATCTGGACCAAGCTCATACATCAGATGGATTAATGCTGGAGCAAAATTCCCTTCATAGAGCCAAACTGGTCTCTGATTGGAAAAGGTGGACGGGTCTGCACAGTGGTGGCTTCAGGTTCATTTAAGTAATCCAGTCACTACTGAAGAAAAAAAAATCTTGCAACTATGGGAATTTAACTTCCTTTTACCAATATGGTAGTCATAAAAGTAGCTGAAGTGGATGAAATATACTTCAGAATTCCCATTATAAACAACTTTGTGTGTTTTGAGAACAGATTTAACTTTCTGTCTTTGTAGCTTTTCTGTTATGTAATGTCTATTTGGTAACTAAATTACCAAGAGAAAGCTTTATTCTGATTCACAATTTCAGGGGATTCAGTCCATGTCATTTGGCCTATTGCCTTGGGCCTGTGGTGGTGTATCAGGGTGGGGACATGAGTTAAAGCAAAACCTCTCTCCTCATGGTCTGGAAACAAAAAAAAGATAATAAAAGACTGGGAACCTACCCATTTGAGGTTATCTGAGGACATGCCTTCAAAGATCCAAAGGCTTCCCCTGTTAAGCCCCACCTCTTAAAATTTCTACCATTGCCCAATAGTGCTACATTGAGGAAAAAGGCTCTAACACATACAGCTCTGAGATATACTCAAGGTCCAAAACAAAGTAATATCTAAAATAAACACAACAAAGTTAACTGCTTATGGCAAAACAGTTTACTACTTGAATATGCTGGCTTTTCTTCCTATAAAATTAATGTATTTGTGTTAAATTAATAATAATAATAATATAGTATTATAATTACAGGTAAATAAAATTACAGGGAACAAAAATATTTGTAGCTATAACTACTTGTAATAAAAATTATGCTTTTTATTTTATGAGTTTTATATTTATCATTTTTGTCACAATTTTTGATTTGTAATTTTAAACACATTTAAATTAAATATAACAATGACAAAGAAATAAAGTAATGCCTTTTCTTTTTGAACATGTTACTTCATATAAAAAATAAATGATTAGCTAGGTTGCTATAGCACTTAAGACTTAAGACTAGACCTAGAAATGGCTTTTAAAGACTATATGTAGCTAATTAAGAGCTTACTGGCCATATACCTATTTAAAAAAAAAAACAGTTAATGACCCTGATTTTAAAGTGGCAAAAGGCTAAATTATTTCCATGAGGGCTAAACAGCGATTAGTGGCAAAGCACAGAAGCCGTTTCCTTCCTTGACCTCAATCAGTCATTTCATTAGGATGTGCTGTAATGCTGTTGATTCTGGGGCTTTCAGTACCTTTCTGAGTAAGTAGGCGTAGAACAGACAGCTTTTAGTTGTCTATTTCTCCCTCAACTTCTATATATCCCTTACTTGTAAGACAGCAAATAAAATGTAGACTAGTTTGTAGATTTTGTTTTGCTTACTGTTAATCAGAACAGAATTAACCCATGGATCTTATGTTCTTTTTTAAACTGTAGTTATCTAAGGAAAACAATCACCCATGTAAAGAGTTAGGCTGTTTCTCAGTAAGGGAATCATATCCTTTAAACATACAGAGCAATTATTTCCACTAAGTTCACAGATCTCTTCAGTTGTCTGTAATAAAAATCAATAATCTTTCTGAGAGTGACTAAAGATCTAAACACAAACATGCTCATTTTTAGCAAACACTGTTACTGTTATAGACAGAACACGTGAATCCACTTGTTTAAATAGATCCTTTTGTTGTGAAAAAGAGAAGTTCATTTCAGAGAACAGAGATTAAAATCAGGGAGACATTCTAGTAGCTAGCAGGCAAAGAAAACTATGCTTCTGCAGGTGGTTGGGGAAGGGGCTATTATCATACAGAATGCTCACGACCTGGATGCCCAAGGGCAGGCTGCTCGGGGGTGTGGATAATCACTGCACTTCTCGGCAACAGGGGGATTGTATACTTCCTTCTGTGTCCATTTGTCCCCTTTACTGAGAAGCTGCTGTGGTCTGCTGAAAGCAGTTTGACTTTGTCCTATGTTTTTAGGCCAAACATGACAATTACTATTGCAAACAGCCACTAATTATTATTATTATTATTACAGCCACTAATAAAAACCACTAAAAAGAAGGGTGCAATGGCACATATGTATAGTTTCAGTTACACAGAGGCTGAAACAGGAGGCCCGGGGATGTAGCTCAGTGGCACTGTACCTGCTTGGCAAGTGCAAGGTCTAGAGTCTGATCCCTGGCACCGAAAGAAAAACAAGCAAACAAAAAAATCAAATTTAAGACTTGCCTAGGTAACACAGTGAGACACACCCCTCCAAAAACAAAACAAAACAAAAACAAAAAACCCACATTGGAATGGGATTCTTTTTATACTGATTTTTCATTGATATAAAAATCATTTATGTTGAAAAGTAACAGTTGGAAAATGATACAAATACCAAATAAAGTATTATAAAAATTCCTATACATTTCATGAACTTTTTGCAAATACAAAGTCTCACTTCTTTCTCTGTTCTTGTTAGTTTTCATTGTGTGGCTTCACAAGAGACAAAGAGATTATGCTCCCTATAATTGGCATGCCATGTTAGGTACCACTGACATGAGACATTACCTGAAAACCCTGGGCATGTGTCTCGGTCTCCTATGAGACAGTAGACAGCTGTAGGAAGGAAAGAGAAGATCACTAAAGACAGACAGACTTGAGAGAACAGAATCTTGGGCTGAACTAAGCTGCTTTGGGAAACAATGACAAAAGACACTAAGGACGTCCAGTGTTTAGTCATTACAAGCGTGAGGAAGCTAGCTGGGCAGGCCATCAGGACACCTGCTGATAGTGGTTATTGTAAGCAGAACTGCTGAAGGAAGGCGCTAGCATAACTTTACTGAAGAAATCAGTTAGTTAAGAGAAGAGTTTCATTGGAGCCAAAGTTGGCCTTGGCTAGAAGTTAACTAAGCTAAGCCCGGCTACTTTATATACCGAGACTCAGGTCATAGTAGCCATTATTAGCAAAGGATCAATACTAGCCCAGCTTTGCTACTTGACATGCCATGAGTCACATAAAGCTTTGGCTGGACTTCTAAAATAACACACAGCCAAATTATAAAGGGGGAAGAAGTCCATGCCACTACAGTCTAATTCTGGGCACAAGGCTCTGCTCCAACACACGAGGACTGAGAAGTGGTGGTAGGGACACGGCTACCCTCTACGTTCCTGAGGGGTCACTCTGGACAGAGGACTGTCGAGCGCAGCGTGGCCATTTGTTTCAGCAGTCCCCAGGTGCTATGCTTCCGTTTGCTCACATGAGAATTACATTACTTACGGAAATTCTTGAAAACCTAGGTGGAATGTATCTTCCTCTAAGTCTCTCTGACTAAATCTTCACTTAGCCCCATTCTAATCTACGTATCATTTTAGTAACTTCAAATTTTTTAAAACATCAAGTGGTTTTCTGCTTACTTGCTTATAACAAGGGCCTTATCTTATTGTCGTTGTTCATCACTATATCAGTACCATTTAAACAATGGCTGGTATGATGATATACAATAGAATAGCTTAAACTAGTAAATTTTAAACTATGAAATTAATCCAAAATTATTTAAGACACCTAAAATAACCTTTAATGCTTTGAGAAGTGCAGGATTCTACATTACAAAATGTTTGAAAACAACAAACAGTAAATTTCAAATACTCAGTTGATAAACGATTTTAAGTCATTCCTTGAAAATTATTGTTTTATAACCATTTATTCAGAAATAAAACAAGTTTTCAAAAATGCTAATCCATGTTGATAAGTCTATTTCTGATTCCATGTGAAAATAAACCTAATTAGCCATTAATACCTAGATATGAACTATAACAAACACCCAATTGGTGGTAACCTTGCTTTAAAAAAGAATGATATATATATAGGTCATACAGCTCAAAAACAAAGAGAACACATTTTATTCTATCACTAATGAAATAAGCACAAAAGTGACTCTCTAGGAATCATCATTTTCAAAGAAATGCTCCAGGGATACAGGAGTAACAAACAATCTATCTGTAACATGAAATAGTGACAAAACTGGGATTAGAAATATGCTAGAAAATCTGAACAGAAACTCTGACAAAAACATCATGAAAAGTGGATAAAACATATTCCTCAAATGGTATTGGTAGTTTTCTCAGAAGGTAAGATTGTGATGGAATTACTGAAAAGAAAAATTTCCTAACATTGTCACCTAACTGGTGGAATCTATTCATTTCTTTTTAATTTGGATACATTATATTTTCCAAAGTTATTGACAATAAAAAAATGTTGCATATACAATGAGTTTTATTTTTAAATGAGTAAAATTTTAATTACCTGCATAATATGAAATGGTATTAGAATTTTTATAATTTAAAAAGCAAAATTTAAACTAACGCCGAATAAAGCATAGGAATAACTTTCTTTTGGAAGGGACAGGGTCTCACTTTGTAGTTCAGGCTGGCCCCAAGCTCACTATGTAGCCCAGGCAAGCCTGGAACTCACAGCAGTCCTCCTGCCTCTGACTTTCAAGTGCTGGGATTACATGTGTGAGCCACCACGCCTGGCACTGTGGTATGTGGTACTGGTTGCTGGTGGGCTTGAGTTACCACACCCAGTATTGTATGTGGTTACCAGGGATGGAACTCTGGACCTTGTGCTTGCAAGGCAGGCCCTGGAACCACAGAGTTACATTCCCAGCCCCAACATAGGAATAATGTATATTTTGCATTGTTTCTGTGTACAAGAATGACTAGGAAACCATCCTATTTCTAACAGTTCTCTCCCATGAACAGTAGCAGTCATTGCTAGAAGAGGAGCTTGAAAACTTACCCAAAATATTTTTGCAAAATATTCTAGTCTTCAAAATAAACAGTACCTGTCAAATTTCTATTACACAATCTAAAATGGTAATCCATGTACTGTATTTCATTTGTAGTAAGTCTTTGTGATAAGGTTAATCCTTCAACATGATACAAGTCAGAGAACTCCAAAAAATGAAAATTTCTTTGCTTATGTCGCTATATTAGAATTTCATTTGCTAAAGGGTAAAAACAGATTTGCAGTATTCACAGTTAACTTAAAACAATAGTTTTAAACCTTTATTCCTAGCCCTTACTGCCTTCAGGAAGAGGAGAACATCTGGTTATTTAAGGAACACAATATGTTCACATTTTCTATGACTTTTGTTTCTAATTGGGTTTTAAAATTTTTTGGAATTTCAACAACTAGCTAGAACAATGTTTTTTAATCAGTTCATGTATTTCAGATTGTCCTCTTTCTATCCCATTCATTTAGTGGATATTTCTGGAAATCCAGTAGTTCTAACATGACAAGGGCAAATAAGACGTAGGAGTCTGATCTGCAGAGCTAAGTACAGGATCTGTATTTATGATGTGCAGGTTATAGAATTTTACAAACATACTTTATGAAATTGTGCTATGAAACATATTAAAAAACTTGAAATAGTTCTTGTTTGAAAACATTTACTTTCCCTATATGTCTGTCTGTCTGTCTGTCCATCCATCCATCCATCCATTCAGCAGACACAGTGAAAACTCATTTTGTTCTCGAGAGCTGGTTGTAAATCAAACTGTTCAGTTGAAGGCTCAGGCTCCTTTACGTAGTCTTCAAAGTCTCTTTGCTGTATATAGGAAGATCTCAGTGTCCTCAGAGAGACACTGGCCAGAATTCCTCGAAGAAGCCCACACAGGACAGTATGCTGTGATGTTCCTTCCAGAACTTTTTAAGGGTTAAATCTATATGTGAAACCGTCTGGAAGCACAAGTGGCTGGCATCTGGGTTGTGTCTCAAGACTTTGTAAATTAAAACTAAAATTCCAGTTGTAACTTAAGTTGCTCACATGTCAGGCTGCTTATAACTCAAACTTCCATTGCATAAGGCAATTTCAGTGATTATAAATGAAAATAAATGTTTATTACAAGCAGATTTTATATAAGAAATATATAAGGAGGATACCATTATTTTTTAACTAATGAAGCTACAGGTATCTTGTTGAAAGGATGTGTTTGCTGGTCCTGCCAGTGACAAGTTGTGTGACCTTCAGTAAATGTCTAAGCTTCACCAAGTTTCTCGACTTCATCAATGAAAAGAGGAGGATGGATTAGACTCTCTAGGCCAGACTGTCTATAGCACATATGATATAGCTCATTGTTTATTTTCATTGGTAGCTCTAAAAATTAGCGATTATGGGAGGCTTTTAACAGTTCCAAAACTCTGATGGCCCAAATGAAGGATATTAACTAGACTCTTAGCTAGGTCTTTTTTATTTCATAGTATTTGGAGACAGTAATAGGTTTTTATATAATTCGGGCACAACTTAAAGAACATGTTCTTTAAGTTCAAATTATAGGGCTAATCCACACCTTCATGAAAATGACAGCTAAAAATACACCACCATGGAGTCTGCCGGAACCTCAGGTGGTGCCATTAAGACACTGATGCCCTGTGCTGGAGCCTGCCAGCCTCCATGCCAAATGTGCCATGGATGCCCAGAGACACTCTGGGTAAATTGGGCATAGCCAAGTCTGCAGGAACCTCAGGCAGCACCATTAGACACTGGTGCCTGGGGCTGGGGCCTGCCGGCCTCTGCTACCCAGTGCTTTTCAACCAAGGTGATCTGACTGTTCTATATGAGTGCCTTCTATGGTGTGCCAGAACTAGGGTTGTTTAGGGCCCAATGCAGATACAAGAACAACAATCCAGGAAGTACTGATAACTTAAGAGTCCTAAATATTAGGAAGAAAGAGACTTGCAACAAACATGGCCAGATAATAGGGCAGGTATAAAGCCAAAAACAAAATATTACAGGCCAGTGCCAAAGAGCCAGAGGCCAGGCCAAATAGGAAATTTCTAATCCCCAACCAGTTGGACAGGTAGAATCTTGCAACAGAATGAACATCTAAAAGCCAACTACACCTTGAAGACATCTTTGACAGTAGTCATTTCCTGAGGAGTACTTGATAATGACCAATAAATCTACCTACTATAAGCAATTTATAGGCATCAAACTAAAAGAAAAAGAAAGAGAAAATAAAAAGACATAGAGTTAAGATGTAAACTCAGACTTCCAGCTCATCGGAAGTTGGTAAACTCTTGAAATTGGTAACAGAAGAAATTATGAAGCAGACAAATGAGGTTCAAGAGAAAAACATCAACCTAGAATTTCTCAAATAAAAAGATGATGACCATGATGGACATGGCTAGTAAATCTAGAATACATAGAGAAAATAAAATAGAGTTGTTCAGCAAAATGATGGAAACCATGTATGCCCTACATAGGAAAGAAATGGAACCCATGAAAGAGATTCCATCAACCATTAGGAGTTTAAAAATTCCATTGAAAGAATATGTAGCAGAATGAACCAATTCAAGGATAGAATATCAGATCTAGAAGACAGGCTTACAGTTAGTTATCATGAAAAGAAAGATTTCTTCAAAATGGAAAATGATTATAAAAAAATCAAGCCAACAACTGCTAGATCATGCAAAGAATAATAACATAAAGATTGACTGGAATCAATGAAAAAGCAAAAGAAAGAACAAATGACATTAAAAACAAAAAACAAAAACTGTTCATAGGAGTAATGTCATCTAACTTTCCAAGCACTGAAAAAGAATCTGACATACAGATAAATGAGTGTCTAGAGGTATAGAGAACTCCAATTAGCCATGATAAAAAAACTACAATGTCACATAATAGTCAAAATTCTACAAATTCATTGTTAAAAGAAAATTATTATTGTTAAAAGAAAATTACCTAAAAAGGAAAGCCTACCAGAATAATGGCAGACTTTTCAATACAAACTCTTGAGTCAAGGAAAGCTAAGAGTGAAATATTTCAAGTTCTAAAAGAAAACAACCTTCAACCCAGGTAGAAGTATCATGCCAAACTACTTTTCAAAACTGATGGAGAAATAAGGTATCACTAAGACAAAGAACACCTGAAGATATTTACAGCAGTCAAACTAGCACTTGAAAATGTTCTGAAGGATATTCTAGAAAGAGACAACAAAGAATACAATTCTCTGCACCCCGCTGAAGGAATCTACAAGGCAGGATAAACATAAACAGAGAGGGGAAAAAAAGGAAACAAACAACAGGAAAATTGTATGATAAGGTTAAGTCAACACCTATCAGTTACAGTCATCAGTGTAAATGGTCTCAGTTCACCACATCAAAAGAAATAAACTGGCAGAATGGATCAAGAAACAAGATCCAACAATATGCTGCACACAAGAAACACATTTAAACTCAAAAAGAAATTCCTAGACTGTAAATCAAACTCCATTGTAACAGGAACCCAGAAAAAAGCTGGAGTACCTATTCTACTTGTAGACAAAGTGAATTTCAATCCAAGACTGATTAAGAGAGACAAAGAAGGTCATTAAAAAACCTTCACTAGAAGAATGATAGCCTCTTCAATAAATGGTTCTGGGGAAACTGGCTTTCCATATGCTGAAGATTGAACCTAGACCTATATCTCTCATCATGCACTAAACTAAAATAGAAATAGATAAAAGATCTAAACATTAAAATAAAAACATTAAGTCTGCTGGAAGAGAGAAAAGGGAAAACTTTTGAAGACATAGGTATAGGCAAAGAGTTTATAAACAAAACTTTCATTGCACAAGAAGTATTAAAAACACTGAACAACTGAGATCTCATCTTATTCAACTGCTTTTGCACAGCAAAAGAGATCACCAACAGGGTAAAGAAACAACACACAGAGAGGAAAAGAATATTTTTCCAGCTGTTCCTCAAAAATTACAGTTTAGAAAATAAAAAGAACCTAAAAAAAAAAAAATCTACCCCTCCGAATTAAAGGGCCAGGCCAATAATGGGAATTTGAAATGGACACTTATCAGATGAAGTAAAAATGGCAAATAAATGAAAAATGTAAATTAGCCATTTGAGAGACACGAATTAAGGCAAACAGATTTCATGTATGTTTTTTAACGCAATGGAGTACTACTCTGCCATACAGTAGTATGGACTTCAAATATTTCTAGGTAAATAGATACACCTTGAGACTACATTCTTAAGTGAGATAAACGAGATACATATGTTTAAACATTGCACTGTTCTTCTCATGTGAGAAACTAAAAGGGCAAATAAGTACCAAAATGTTTGACAGATACTGTGAAATAGAAGAAAATGTTCAAATGGGAAGGTGAACAAGGAAGGGGCAGGGGGAAAGGGAAGAAGTGAAAAGAAAAAGAAAGTAGAAACCAAGCTTTTGTTAATAAGGAGAGGATATGGGGTTGAAGTGGGGAGAGGGCAGAGAAAAAAGAATCAAGAGATATTATGTACAAGTATAAATTCTCCATGATGAATGTAATCATTTTATATATATATGTATATATATATAAAAATAAAATCTATCTATATACAAAATCTATCTATCTATCTATAACATGTACCAACCAAATTGATTAAAATTAAAAAGTGAAGTCAGTCTTTCACAGACAATGACTGGTTTGGGTGGATGGATTAGAAAAAAATTTATTTAATTTCCAAATGTTACCAAAAAAAACCCAATCAAGGCTCAACAAACATAACTGTGCCCAAATAATGAAGATGGTTGGTAGTTGAGGCAAGGCTTGACCTACATTCCCAATCCTAACTCTCCTGATTCCTTGAGGAACACTACATCACCACAAACCTACATTAAAATCAATGATAAGTAACATTAGTTCCCAGTTGAAATTTATGAAATGATGTCTAACTTTACTCTGCTGGATTAGCTATCTGAAAACTCCTAAGGCTACATAGCTTTCTTATCTCTCCCCACTGAAAACATCACTTCATGAACTTTTTTCAAAAGTGAGGCTCAACTCAGGAGCCTCACGAAAATGACGCTATCATCATGCTCAGTTTCCAACTCTCTCTCAAATTATCAAGTTAAGGTCCCACATTTTGGACCATTATCTTGACCATGTTTTTATATAGTAAGACACTGAATATAAAGGTGGGGTATTATTTTTTTTAAATAATAATGCTACCATTTTTTCTCTTAAGCCTTAACAAATTTATTTTTAATGCTAGTAGAATTTGCCTCATTATACTCATATCATGGAAACTACTGAGATAAAAAGTACTGTATGAAAACCACCCTAACATTAAAGAGCAATTAAATTCTATTAATGAACACTGATGGATTTAGTATGGATAACTGTGAAACAAAATGAGTGTTTCACAGGAATATCAACATACTTAGCTAGGGAAAGATTAACAAGTTGGGTAGATTTTGATAACATATTTGCTTCTTCCTCCTTTAAACCAAACAAATCACATTCACATGAGTAAGGAATTCTAATTGCTATTTGGCACTTTTTTCTCACTCTGTATGACTAAGAACTCCTAAGACTGAGCTGACAGAATTTGCCTTAAGTTTGTAGATCAAAATTCACACTTCACTGACCAGCAACATCATCTTTATTTCTCTTACAAGTCATCTTAAATTGTGGCAAAAAATACTTCTACAATTTGCATATACATATGTACAGAAGAATATAAACATGGAATTTTAGATTTTTATAGACACACTCCTTTTACCAGGAAAAAAAATGCTTTTTATATATCAGAGAAGTAAGATTATATTTCTGATACTTAATGGACTTGTATTATAGAAATGATGTAAAAATTTGTATTTCTACAGAAAACAGATACAGGCATAAAAATTCTTTAAGTCAGTCAAAAAATAGAGGATATACTTAAGGGAAGAAGTCAGCAACCAAGGAAAGGGCAGAAATCCTTCACAACCAAAATTTGTATTAAACCTGAAGGTTGAAGTTGATCAGACAGGCTATGGCAATAGAAATCACAGACAGACAGACTGACTGATTCACAGACAGTTTTATAACTGCTAACATGAATGCTGGGAAGGTTGCCAAAGAGGCAAAGGCTGGCATTACCATCCAGTGCCAGGCACTATGAAATTCGTATTTGAAGCTTTCTCTCTTATACATCATCCAATATTTTTGTTTGGCTCAAAAGTAGCAAGGATTCACAGATTTTTTTTTTAGATCATTAAATGTTCTTATTTTCAAGAAATATAACATTAGTTGTAAAAAAGCACACTTTTTCTGAAGTGTATAGAAAATTTTAATGAATTTTGTTACATTCAAACAGAAAAATCAGTATGAAAAGTCTGTTTAAATCTTTGTTAGACTATCTGATCTGAGAAACAATTCATATTCATAACATGAAAGAATTTAATGTTTCAATGTATCATAATCTCTTATAGACTCGGTCCTTTGTATTGAGCTATTTTGATCTTCATATGGCCCCCACAGGCCTGTATGAATAGAAGTCATTCCCAGTGAGAGGTAAAATGATGATAAAGTTTGGCCACAAGAGGTAGTTGCTCAACTCTCTTCCTGAGTTATGAAGAAGACAGAGGGACCGAACAACCTTTCTGAGAGACAAGAGACGTGTATTTCAGTTTCTCATGGCAATGTCCACTTAATTTGCTTGAGGGGTCAATGGCTAATGAGGTTCGAATTTTGGATCTACAACTTAGACGAATTTTGTCTTGAGGCAAATCATCTGACATTAGGCAAATTCTGTATCAGGAATTCTTACTCAACTTAACACTATGCATATCTTATTGGAAATGCTTACCTTTGGGTCTCTAAGGAATAGAGCCTTAAGAATCAGTGAGTGTATGTCCCCGATGACTGGATAATGCATCAGAAGGCCAAGACAGGTCTGGTAGTTACTAGAGATCACTAAATGAGAAATGAAAAATAATTCAGACACAATACTGCTTAAGATATTTTGTACTACTGAAAATACAATAATAAGTTTCAGTCAAAGAAAATAAACTAATAATGCAACTGCTTTGATAAAATAAGAATGGATCCTTACCAAATGGTCTTTGAAGCAACAATCTACAGTTAATGATAATCTAATACACTAGTAGCTATCCTCAGGGGATGTTGGAAGGAAGAGCTTCAGAGGAAATTATGTATGTACTTTTTTGAGATATAAATAAAATGTCAGAAGCAAGCATATTTATTGCCATTTATGTGGCTATGTTTACAAGTCTTAAGTTTTTCTGCTTAGAAATGAACAAAATCCTATGAATGAGAAATAATCAGTTAATGCTCAAACAATATTTACCTTGACTATCTTTTATGAATATCAATGCAAAATTAAAGAAAATACAGTTCCAATTATCTGTCTTTTTAAAGATGATAAGGAATTTATAAAGAGGATATCTATAAAGAAAGTTTTGGAGAAAAAATCAACAACTTCTTAGAGGTCTGTGTTTCACAGATTGTCATTTTTTTTCCAAATCAACCCAATTATGGATGCGATGGGTCTATGTAAGCTACTGTATTTCTCGGCAAAATACTTGCCACTGCTGTCACAGTTGGGCCCACTAGTATTACTTGTTTCATGAGCCATCCCAACTGCCTCTTAGCATTGATGATGAAAGAGCTTCTAGTTACACCTTCCTATAGTTAATTACTTGAAAAATGTTCCACAGGAAAAAACTGATTGAAAAAAACCAATGCAAATCAAAATATAAATAACTATTTGTAATCAGAAATACCCACCCTTGATTCTTACATTTTCCCCTTTCTCCCCTGAGCAATACAGAGAAGAGAGACAGGATTGGGTAAAATGAGTAATTACAATCTATGTAAAGGACCACTTTATCATTTTCATTTCTGTTGCTGATCTGACAGATACTAATTTCATACATCTGTTTTCCTTTGTAAAGCACTCACTTATCCTACCCTTTATCTGTTCAGACACTTGTTCCTTTTTCCATATTCATACTCAATTACTAGTTGTCCTTTTTTCTCTACATGTCCAAAAACTAGGATAGAATGCATCATATCATGTACAGTTTTGAGAGTTAACAAGTAAATAAAACTCATGATATAACTCAAAAAGTCAACAATGACAATATAGATTAATACCTGGACAAAGAAGAATTCTTATGTGTTTTGTGGAGGGTTGTGGACGCACTGGTGTAAGAAATGGGTTTGAATCCCAGAACCCCACTTGAGCCTCTCATCAAACTCCCTAAAATGATACATATGATGGGACTAACTTATAGCAGCTGTTTGGGTGACCCTTGTGAGCTTCAGTTTACTCTTTTGGAAAACAACTTACTGATTTAAAAAAACTGTTTGTTTCATTCAATTCAATAATTAGTTGCTGAGTACCCACTTCATGACAAGCTCTAAGGTAAGAGAAAATGTAGAGATGACAAAACAAATTCCCTGTTCTTCAGAAAATAAAAATATAGAAGGGCAGAGATGCTGTATTAAGCAAGTACTTCTACTATTTCAACGAGGATGACAATCACTAAAGGCTTCTGAAGGTAGGTCCTAGGCTAAGAAGTTTATCTATACTATCTCACTTAATTTTATTATGTTATAATCTTATTATAAAGAAACAACTGTTACTCTATTTCACACATGTGACAGTTGAAACTTTGAAAGATGAAGTCATTTGCACAAATCATACACAGTAATTTCTGTTGGAGTAGGATTTGAAATTCAGAAGACAAAGTTTTGTCTTAAAAGGACACTGTTTAGCAAATCAAGAAACACAATGGATGCAAAAGTCAGCAGTGTTCGCTTTGTACAGTATTCTTTTGTGGAAGTTGAAAGTAGCTTAGAAGGCTAGTATAGCCCACTATAGAGAACGGCCCGATACAGAAATCTACTTGGAGGAATCAGAGCAGTAATAATACTACGGTATTAACTGTGTAAATTTAGGCAAGCTGCTTACTTCTCCTGAAGCTTTATCTTTCCGTTCATAAAACAGAGACAGTGTGAGCTGTCAGTACTAAACTGGAGTCATGTCACACTGTAACAAACCGCAGCTGAAAGGGCCCAAACAAGGATGCTCTTGTGTGTTTGCCCCTAGGAACTTCCACTGAAAACTTTGCATTTAAGCCACTTCAATGAAGACCATCTTCGGGCAAAGGCCAGTACTACCAAAGAACAAGCACCACTGCCTCTGCTAAGTTCCATAGCCAAGGTCTTTGTCTCAAAACAGTCTCACTGGACTTTTCTTTTTTTGCCCTGAAAAACTTCCCACTGCCACAGTCCTTTCCATGCCCTATGGTCTACTGTAGCATGTATATCCTTGTTATTTCTGAATAAGTGATCTCTTCTCAGAGTCAGTCTTTGTGCTACTCATGTTTTACTGACCAAACAATAATGCTTTCTCTACCCTACAGTTTCTGTGAAGGAGACCCAGAGGCTTGATGGTACATCTCTTTATCTTGGTTAACTCTTTGCCCTTTAGGGACCCTGCATCTTTGGCTGGTGAGCATTTCTCTACTTAAGAGGCTTACACTTACTCTGAAGTGTTCCAAAGGAGTTAGTTTAATACTCTCTTTAGTAGAAACAATTTTTTAAAAACAGTAAAATAAGTATAAATAAGCAGAGACTGTGAGTGGAGAAAGTTTAAAGTCATGTGAGTTAAAGATCACTGCCACTGATGAAGCACCTAGAGCAGTAACAGCAAACCTTTTGGAGATGAGTGACCAAACTGTAACATCATACAATGACAACACTGCAAATTAAACCTGGATGTGGAGGTTTTAGCTTAGAAAAAACAGCTTAAATATGAACATCTTTTGTCCTAATAAGAAAACAAACAACACGCATACCATACATTTACCATCACTGTATTTTATTTTACTTTTTTATTTTTTTGCGGTACTCAGGATTGAACTCAGGACCTTGTGCTTGCCAGGCAGGTGCCCAACTTCCATTATATTTTATAAACATTCCATGAATCCTAATTTCCTCTAAGAAAATCGTTACTATTACCTCCTTATTACAGATGAGGACATGATAGTGAATTTCAGAGGGGATAAACAACACAGCCAAAGCTGCAGGGCCCTTAAAGGGCAAAGAAAGGGCCAAAGCCAAAATTGTGTAAGTGAAAGCCCTTCTCTGCACTGCTGTATCTTAGACATTCCTTCAATGCTAGCAGAACATCTGCATACATAAGTCAAGGTAGACACACTGAAGATGGCTTCTGCAAACCACTTCTATTATAATCCTTAGGAAAACCTTAAATATACAATGTAAAAAGTCTTCAGCATATAAAACAGAGAATAACAAATATTTAGAAATTAGTATAAATTCTTATGGTTAGGTATAAATTGATATAAAGATTATAGCTTAAATAAGGAACAAAAATGATGAATGAAAAGAACAGGAAACTTAAATCATTCTTGTTTTTCACTGAAAATAATAATGTGTAACTGCCTTGAAAGGTGTCTTATACAGAAAAGACACTGAACTGCACACTTGGAAAGGAAACAAAGGGCCTACAACATTCAGGAAAAAAAATGCATAACTAGCCCCAGCGATATCTTCAACTACTTAAAGGTTCTTCTAATTTTGACAAAATAACATACCAGAAAAATTCAAATGGCCAGAAAGTAAAGACTAAGAGAATAAATTATAAATAAAAACAAAATAAGTTATTCTAATCAGTCTTACAGAAAGCCAAATGTAACACATACATCAGATTGCCACAAAAACTCATCCTTGGCCTGGTGGTGAAGAACGCGTCTTTCTAGGTTTTCTTCCCGGGCTGCCTTTGTGACAGCTGCTTCTCTGAGCATCAAATCCTAACAACTCCCCTGTTTCCCAGGACATATACATACTCACAAGTAAACAGTCTTGGTTAAGTATTTACTTCTCTAGATTTTTTTCCAGAATGATACATGGCTTTTAAAATTCATTTTTAGGAAAGAGGACAATTTAAAATTCAGAATGATACATTTTGGTCTGAAAAAACTTTTAAAATCATTATTCTTACTGCTTTTCAAGCTTAGAAAGACTGTTTCACTCAAAGATTTAAAAAGTTGTATCTTTTTTTCTTTTTTTATGTGAAATAGGAACATTTTATATACGTATCATGATCACACTCAACACTGATAATTTGCACCAGTTATGACATGACTTGAATTCCATTTTTTCCCATTCCCCTCCTGCTATATAATCAGGCTGGCTTTGAACTCATTATGTAGCACAGGCTGGCCTTGAACTTGTAATAATCTTCTTGCCTCAGTCTTCCAAATGCTAGGATTAAACGTGTGCCACTTCACCCTATTAGTAGTTGTATCTTTAAATAGCAGGACTGGGGCCAAGAATTTAGCTCAGTAGTTCTGGTGCCTGCCTCACAAGCACAGGGATGCAAGTTTGATCCCTACTACTACACACACACACACACACACACACACACACACACACACACACACAAACATCTTACATAAGGACTATGAGGTAGTAAACCACCAAGCATCTATGTGGACAATTTCCAGTGGTTAGGGTGTAAGTATAGGAAAAAGAACCCTGTATCACAAGAGTCACAATGATAAAATATGGCTCCAGGAGTGCCACTGGCAGTAGCTTCGAAATTGAAAACTAATGAGCACATAGGCTTCAGTTTTCTCTACCTTCTCAATCTTATTATCTAGAGAGAATAAAATCAGATAACTTAATGTAGAAAACAGTCTTTTAATGTAAGTTACTCACAGTAAGATAATAACTACAAGCACAGTCCCAGAATCAGAGACTATGCTGGTTAAACCTGTCAGTTTGATTGGCTTGGGAGGTGTCCACGTGGGTCTTAAAGGTATAATCTTGTGCCTCTCCAGTGCTTTGTATGCTGCTGCCGTGAAGTACCCAGCCTGCTTTACCACACCCCTTCCTTATGATGTACCTGCCTGGGAGCCAGCCAAGCAGGACCTAACCCTCTGCAACTGTGAGCCAAGACCAAAAGTCTCAAGTTGTGGGTATCAGTGTACTGTCCTGGTGACAGGAAATATGGTCGATGTACAGCCTAAGTTCTATTACTTCCCTATCTGTGAAATGTAGAAATGAGGCCTGAAAACATGTGGTAAACACTGAATTTTTTTAAATGGTAAGCTTTATAGATTTCCTTCTTTTATAGTTCAATGAAAGACATAGGTCAAGAATCAACTAAATTTGAATATAGATACATTTCATTTCCTTGTGGGGAGGTAGTGTATTTGTGTGCATGTTTGTGGGGTACTGAACTCATGGCCTTGTAAATATGTAGCAAAAGTTTTGCACTGAGCTACTTCCTCAGACCTTTTTTATTTTGAGATAAAGTTTGGATAAGTTGCCCAGGTGGCCTTCCTGAAATGATGGTTTATTTGGAATGCTGAAGCTAGAAACTGTCCACTCTTCTGTAGGTATTCACCTGGGCCTCAACTCACCTAATTAGTTCTGATTCCTGTGAACTCTACCAGTACTGTTTTGTGTCCTCTTTTCCTCTGGCTGTGCCCCTCCCTTTTATCCCTTTTCTGAAGAAGTCTCTCTTTCCCTCTAAACCTACCCTCCCAGGACTAACTGCTACCCCTGCAACTTCCACAGGGAAAATGGAAGCCCATTCTGAGGCCAGATTTTTCTTCCAACCACTACTTCCTATCTTGTTTTGCCTTTCAAGTTCATGCTGTACAACTAGTCATTCTTCCTATCTCTTCATCACTATTATCTAGGTACCGTGATTGCTGGCAAAGAACAGGAATTCAGTATACACTGTTTTGCATGGCTGGTTCTTTGAAGAAATGATTAAATAAAAGCTGTTTTCTTGTTCACTCTTCTTTACTTAAGTTTTGGTGTTTGGCTCTCATAGCTACAAATTTAATTTTACAAACAATAGGTGTTAGTTAACAGAACAAGGGTAAATGCAATTCTCCTAAAATCAAGACAGGCCCAATCTGAAATCCAAATTACAGCCTACTTCCTTTTATCTCACTGGATCGGTAAGCACAGGTAGAAAAATATCACAGCTTTAGAAGTTAGACCACATTCATTTTTTTCGGCTGTTGTTTGTTCAGCCTCCCAAGTCTTATCCTTGGGCTGCCTCATTCATGGCATATGAACTTGCTTCCACCCTCGTTGGGCATGGAATTTCTTCATTTGTGGTATTCTCTATCTATAACTGCTCTACTTCTGAAACCACCCTAGGGACCTTCGAGGGCCAGCTCCATTTTTTAATCCCTATCCACAGCCAGTCCTCCACAGTCTTTCCATTCTCTACTATTACCTGTGAGTGCTTGTTCCCGCAACAACTTCACTCAAAAAAACAAAACAAAACAAAACAAAAAAAGCATTTGCTTAAAGGTTTGCTATGTAGTTTTCCTGGCAAACATAGTACAGAAACCAAAACAGACAAAAATCTTACATCTAGAACTTGTTCTAGTTGAACAGTGAAGGAAGGCATAGCAAGTGTGAAGAATAGAACAATAAACAAGTAAAAAGTGTAACAAGGTAATTTCTACATTCATAGATCTTAGCCATGGAACAGGAGGGGAAAACTAGTACTGGCTCTTGAAGGAGAAACTTAGCTTGATGTGAGAAGTAAATCTCTTCATCAGTTCTCTACTAATTCCAACATACTCTGGTCACGTTAAAAAAAAAAAAAATCATCCAACCTTCTTTGCCCCTGAATTTGCCCTCTAGCTCCATCTTTTTTCCCTGGACTTTTCCTCATATTTAGCCATTACAAATGCCATCGTTTTTTGATTGATGATCCTTTTAGCTGAATAACTGATGCACATGTAAAACAATAAAGAGCTAAAGAAAAACCTTTTGTATTTCCTGTCAAGTCACTCTTTAATCTTTTATAATCTAGGTTCTGCTCTCCTATTTCATTAAGTGGATTCTGGCAAAGGACAATGCAATCATTGTCCCTCCACAGTATCGAATCTGAGTAGATTTTTCTAGCTTTATATTACTGAATCTTTTTCTCAGCTTAGACTACACAGTCTTGAGGTTACACTACAAATATTTCTTTGGCTTTATCTTCTGATGTCCGTGAAATTCTGGGACCGAACTCACACTCTATTTCTGCATATATACACATTATGTAGACAGACTTTATAAATTTTATGATTCTAATGTGATGCTTTTGTAGGGAAAGTGGGCAGTGTTTTACTCTAGAAGAGCACACATAAACTAAGACTATTCTAAGCAAGTTAGGTGGTATCATCTTGTTCTTAGGATACCATATTTACTCTCACACTGTTAACAAATATTTGTTGTTTGTAAAACTAAATCTGTAGCTACGCTATTGATGTTGAACTTTATTTTCCAAATATTCAGGATAGGATTTCCTATAGGTATATCAAACCCAAAACTAAATCATCTCTGTATCTAAAATTCCTAATCCTTCCATTTCCCACAACATGACCCAAGCATTTCACACTCCAAAAGAGGTCTGCTCTAGACTTCCCGTTCTCCCTCATCTATAATAGTTAGACATTAAGTCATGCTTTAAACTACAATTCATGCTAGTTTTAGCTCTGAATATTGCTCTAATCTACTATTTTTCCCCTAGACTACTTTCATAAGCTACCTGATCTCCTTGCTCTAGTCTTGTCTCCTTCAAATGATCTAACATAGTCACGCTTCTGCTTTGAATCTTTCAATAATTCCCTGTCACTTTCAAGTTAAAGGCTTTCATCACGATTCCACCTGTTCACTTCTTCAGTCTCAAAAATTCTCTCCCTCCCTTTGTTCTCTGCTAATACTTAGAGTTATGGTTTAGTGTAGATGAAAGTCTCATGCAGATGAGGTGGGACTTTCTTCCTCGGAGGCAGTTAAACCTGGAGTGTATGATGCTGAGGTTAAGGGTACGTGATTACTAAATTACTACATGTGGATGAGTGGTGGTCTGAGTAAGATAAAAGGGGCAGAACGATGCTGTTAAACACTCTCTTAGCTGCCTTGTGTGGTCCATGTTGTTTTTCCTCTGCGATGCTTATTTGCCATCCCAGCCTTGGAACCAGTTGATTATGGACTAAAAACCTCCACAAACTGTGAGCCAGATAAACATTTTTGCTTCTAATTTTGGATGATGAGTATTTTGTTTCAGCAGCAAGAGGAGAGTAACTAACACACCTAGCACTAGTAGGTCCTAGTATCTTCACACACACACACACACACACACACACACACGCACACCCTCCTTTTAAGGGGCTTTTCACTTTCAGGCCTTTATCTATGGTATTCCTTCTGGCCAGAATGAAGACCTTATTTTTCTTGCTATTATCTATATAACGTCATTTCTTCTCACTCACAGATGGCCCAGATGGAGCTCAATATCTCTCCTTAAAGTTTTACATTACCTGACTTCTCAACATCAGGTACATTCATTGAAATTGTTTACATTAGTTTCCCAATAATGTTAGTTGGTAAGCGCCTTTATGACAGGGACAAGCTTAAATACTTAAGAAATATTCACACTATTTTAGGAGATAGTCACTGTTAATGGATTTAACAAAAGTTAAAATGAATAAACAACTTTATTACTTCTACACTTTTCCACATGTGCCCATATTTATAAAATCATCAGTGGAAAGATTAAAAATGTGTAAGGGCTTCTGCCAAAATCAGTCATGTTTTATGAAATTAAAAAGAGTTGATCTTAGTATAGATAATAGGATGATTAAATTAGGTATATATGGGGGATGTGCCAGTTATGAAAAGAGCAAATTATTAATTGTTTAAAATCAGAGAATCCGAATACATTTCAAGAGTTTGACTTGCAAAGTGTTGTGACCAAAAACATTTTTTTCCTAGAAACAATTACCTATCTTGTAGTCTCGCTAATTTCCTTAGGCTGGGCTAGAACTTATGATTCTCCTGGATCAGTATTCAAGTGCTGGAATGATAAATGATAGGTCTTCTGTTTTTTATCACTTACAATTTATAAAAAACTTTCAAAAACGGACATCAGTATTGAATATCCAAAAACTAGTATCTATCACATTTTCCCAAACATCCTTCTCTATTTTCCAGATGTCTTCTCTCATTCTTTCCATGTTCGTGTATGAAGAGCTTTGGCTCTAAAAATGAGGGACTTTCACTTTATCTGTCAAAACCCCAACTATTTGACCTTCAAGGCAAAGGGAAAAATACTTTACAATTTTGGGATAAAATGTAGTGATCTTGTCATTTATTTATTCCAAGTACTTTTGAAGAAATTAAAAAAAAATAACAGTATAATCTAAAATTTTAAAGAATATTAGTGTTACCAGAGGCATAACAAGAACATCTGGCATAAGTGGCAGTCAATGAACAAAGAAACACCCATGTAGCAATTTAACATCATGATTAAGAATGACTCCAAATAGTATTTGGCTTTCTGGCAAAGTACCACTTTTAGAATAGTTTCCTACTTCCTAATTCAATCACAGCACTTGCTTGGTGCAATCTTTCCTAATTATATTTTGGCTTACAACTTTGTTTTGTGAACTGTGATTATTTTTCTGAGAAGGAAAATAATTTGAGACGTTCTGAAATTTAAAACATGCTCTGATATTTTCTTCAAGCTGAGAAATATTAGGGGTACATATTCGCTTTCTCGCTAGGACGAGCATACTAAGGTAAAACTGAGGAGATGTGAACAGATCTACCATTAAACTAGGCTGAATGATAAATTTTGTTAACTGGGGTGAAATATAAAACTCCATATATATATGGATGAATTCTTTTTTTTTAAATTGGCAAGGCATTGATACTATAAAAACAGTTCCAATCTTGCAATAAATACCTGTGAATACTCAGTATATGTCAGAAGGTGGAGCTCTAAACATATCTGAAATGCTGGCTTTCCACATGCATTTCACAAATGTGTATGAGATTAAAGCAACAGTAAAGTCTTCAGACAAATGGTTTAAAAAATCTTTCAGTGCTTTCATGATAAAAATCACCCACACTTCCTAATACTATTTACTAACAAAAAAGATATTTAACGTTTTCCCTTGAAATTTTAATATATTATACATTATAAAAATTTAGGGATATAGGAATCAGACAATAATGCATATTTAAAACACAAAGCATTAAAGAAAAAAAAAGCCATCTAATCAAATGTAGGCAGAGTCACTAAAACTCACGAGCATCTCGGATGTAGAGTAGCATGGCTATGAAGATATAGTCCACTAAACTCAGGCTAAGGCCGTCTGCAAACAAGGCGTCCCAGACCACCAGCAGGTCCTGCAGAGGGAACTCCCTTCCAAACAGCAGCCGGACCCACCGTCTGCAGAGAAACCAAACCAAAATTTAGGAAATAATACTTCCTAGAGTGACATGAAGAATAATCATTTTCACACTTAATGAGAAATACAATTAGTTTAGCAGAGAAAATATTATGTTTAAAATATATTACAGTGAATTTAAGTTTTGAACAAACATTATATGTAAAAATACAATATAGTAAAGTCTAAGTTTTAAATGTTCAGGTTAATTTTGTAATTCTACACCAGATCATAGTCATTAAATTTTATTTCTATCTGATAAAACATAGTATCATGCTTGAAAAATGAAAATTTTTCATATTTAACTAAAATCATAAATCCTCAAAAAGAAAAGGGAAAACTAACATGTAGTAGTCTAGCAGGTATCACATATGTAAGACTAGAAGTTAAAATACAGCTTTGTAAGACTTCACCCCTTCATTATCTATTAATATTTTTTTTTGTTGTTAAATTAGTCTTTTACAAATGTTTAGAGAACAAGGTAATATAGCCAAAGTTGGGAAGGTGAATTCTTACATTGTGTTCTTACCTAAAATATTCATTTAAAATTAAATTTGGGGAAAACTAGCATTGTAGATATTTTCTAGGTCAAGTATAGTTATTTTAAATAAAAGTACAGTGATACCGAATTTATAAGCTTGAGACATAAATATAATCTCACCAGCAAGGTATCTTTCTAGATGTGATTTTCACACTGATTTTATAGTGAGGCAAAAAAAAAAAAAAAATGCCACAGAGCAAATATAATAATAAGAATACTGAATAAGAGTTGTATACAACTGTGTAGCAAATAATGACACCTTAGGATTTTAATAATGCTTATAAAACATGTTATGGCTAATGTTTACAAGAAAATAATGTGATTTGATTTGTTGTATCCACTTCTAATTTTATATCATGTGGATACAATTGTTTCACATAGGATCCTCTAGGATCTTACTGTGGAATTCTGTGTGATTATAGCATATAACAAATAATTAAAAATCCTAAATTCCTAGTACTATCAAATACAGAAGAAATTCTTTAAAAACTTGTTGTGATGTTATTTCTTTGCAAAATTTCAAACCAAATATAACCATCTATGGGGTTAAAATGAGTTTAAAATAAAGGATGAAACAAGAGAATACTTTGTTCCCTGAGATTATTATATTTAAGCAAGAACAAAGCTGTGTTAAAATAGTGTATAATCATATATATGTGTCACAGTTTGAGAAGTCATGTGATCAAATACTTTTATTCATATAATCAAATTAATCAACAAAATGAAATTATATTTTTAACCACATTGATTACTCAATTTTTCAGGAAAAAACTGAAATACTTAGTTAAGATTTATTTTTTTAAAATGTTATAGCACCTGGTATAATTTTTATTTGCCTTTGGAATGCACTGCTAAATATTTTCATATTACACTGAAAAAATGAGGGAACACTAACACTATATGTATTTTTTTTTATTTATTTGTATAATTTGCCTGTTAATGTAACTTAGGAAAAAACTACTACACACACTTCCAATTATTTCAAGTTATAAAGACTAACATTACTAATTTAAAAAGAACAAAAATGTCTCTAAATGAAATAGACAGCTATTCTTAGTTAAAAAGAACATTCTCACTGTCTTTTTTTTTTTTAAGGTTTTTTGAGACAGGGTCTCGCTTTTGTGGTTCAGGCTGGCCCTGAGCTCAACCTCCAACTCACATCACAGCAATCCTCCTGCCTCTGCCTCCCCAGTGCTGGGATTACAGGCGTGAACCACCATGCCCGGCACTGTGGTATGTGGTACTGGTTGCTGCTGGGCATGAGTCTCCACGCCCAGTATTGTTATGTGGTTACCAGGGATTGAACCCGGGTCCTTGCGCTTGCAAGACAGGCGCCAGAACCACTGAGCTATATCCCTGGTCCCAATCTTACTGTCTTGCAGTGAGTATCAGGGGAACTACAGGAGAATAAAGTTGAAACGTGCATAGATTAAGCCATTATAGATGTGCAGGAAGCCATTCATATGAAGGAATATGCAGAGCCCACCAAAAAATGTACAGATACATTCAGAAAACTATGATATTTTTCAGCAGATGATGTTACCCTCATAATGGGACAGTAGTGGATGTCATATATCACAGAAAACCCACTACACTGCTGGCCCTTAGAGAAGAAATGTACATACAGCAACCTCCAAGACCAAGGCTACCCAAGCAGCAGTTTGCTGTACAAATAAATGTCTGGAAGACAATGACCACTATGTTGAGTACCTCTTGTAGCTTAGGGGCTAAAGGTAACTTGTCTTAATCTTATGATGTCTGAATACATTTATTATTAAAATATTTATACTACTTTTTCCTGATGTATATATTTTTTGTGGACTTTATATTATTTACATTATATATAATATACATACATATGAATGAGCTAAATATTCTATATGTATCCATATAATATCTATCTCCATCTGTCTGTTTCTGCATTCTTAAATGATTGAAACATTCAGAATTTTTTCATTTAACACAACTGAAAGAACACTTCACCAATGAATAAAATGAATGAAGGTTAATATACATCTGTAAAAGAGAACACAATGCTATCTTTCCCAATCTTCCTGATAGCCCAAGTTCTTATTTTGTTACAGGAAACCACATCTTTAGTTTCATCACATATACTGCTTCAAGAGCAAAAAGGAAACCAAGTAATTTATTCTTCAGAAATAATTTCTATATCTATTTATTTCTATAGTAAAATGCCCAGTTGTTACAAACTCTTACAATCTTCCCGCCGATTACAGTTGTATCGGTTTAGCTTTCAAAATGACCCATAGATGTATGTCTACAGCAGTCTCCGTGGCAGTTTTTTGGGAGGGCTTAGTTCTAGTAATTTACACTAAATAAAATAGTTCTGATTTTTTTCTGTGTCAAATCATTCACATATTTAATATATTCAGAACTGCAAAAAAGCAAGTCTTAAGTATTTTATATTTAATGTATAAAATAACATGCTATTTTAGAAATGTTTCACATTTTTCACTCTTGAAGTTTTTTTTTTTTCTTTCACCTTGCCAAATATATTGCACAGTAATTCCAGGGTGAAGACCAAATCGTGTGTGTGTGTGTGTGTGTGTGTGTGTGTGTGTGTGTGTGTGTGTGTGTGTATGAGACAGACAGAGGGAGAAGGAAAGAAGAGGGAATAAGGTAGAGGGGGGAAGATATGGAAAGTTCTTTGTGATGATCTGTATTTACCCCCGTAAGTGCTACATGTTATGCTAACCATGTTTTTGTTAAGTGCACTGTAAATCCATCTGTTATGCTATTGTGAAGCAAAGGTGTACCTAAGTTGGAAGTATACATATTGATTTTACTGAGTGGCACAAATGTAATTCAGAAAATGGGGAAGAATTGAGGAATACACCATGAAAAAAATGTGTCATAGGAACAAGCATGTTATTCCACAATAACACAGTTAATAATTTGTACATGAAAAGATATTAAAGTAAAATACAGTGTCTTCTATTTAAAGTGCAATTATGGAAACATAGAGACCGAACTCTCAAAATATTTAAGAATCATATAACTAGTGGAGTGCTATGGAACCAACAATGATCTTTTCAACAATCATTTTTAATATATTTAGATTTAGTTCATACATACATTACAACACACAAAATATCCCACACTGTTTGGAGCTTTCATCATTGAGCCTAAAAGGCAAGAAAATTCAGTCCTCTATGGAACGAGTCAGGAATAGAAACTATTTTAGTAAGTTTTTGTATTCTTAGAAAAACCTACTCCAAGAAATGAGGTCTTATAAAAAAGTCACTCTTACAATTAACATGCATTTATTGCAGTTAAAAATATTTAGTGAAAGATTAAGTTACACTTAAGGGTAACATTAAACCTTTCTTTTACTCTTAAAGATAGCTTCTACATATTGCTTGATACTATTAATCTTGCTTTATGCACGATACACCTGCAGACTGTAATGTTCATGTATTTTATCACTGATTACACAATAATTCATATTTTCCCAGACCTACTTGGTAATTACAATCTAAACAAAAATTACCTAAAGTATTAAATTTAACTACAAACCACTAAAAGGCAAGATAGCTTCAGTATCTGCATTTATACCATTATTCTCAATTTTCAATTTCTGTGTAACTCAGCTGCCATTCCCATGTGATCAGTAACGACTAATAATGTTACTACTTGTTGAGTGACCCATAGAAAAATAAAGAAAAATCCATTTTACCAATAATAAAATGATCAATTTGAGGTTTAAATATAGTTACCACAACATGGCTGTGGTGGTTATATGAGAAGAAAATTTAAATCCTAAATCTTCATCTAAAAAAAAAAAAAACACAAAAAACAAAAAACTGATCTTTTAGTGAGATATGAACAAAACAGCTATACAAAACAATCCAGAAAAGCTTTATCCAATTTAACAAGCATCACATGCATACCTCAACTAAACTGTGATCACAAAATGATTATGCTGTGTAAGCATTTTGGAACACAAAAGAAATATATTTAAAAAAGGAAACAAACCCTATGTATATAGGGGGTGGGGAATTTGGGGGGGGCAGGGGAATGAAAAAGTGAGAATTAAGTCATGTCAGGTACTGGTACAAACTCTCAATGTCGATTGTGATCATAACATATATATATATATACACACACACACACACACACACACCCCAATAAAATCAATTTACAGAAAAAAAGAAATACTTTTGCTCAGAGATACCAGTTTTGCATTTATGCTTTTTGTTTTCTTGTATTTTTCAAAAATAGTAATTATTTTTTAAAATAATCTATCCTTGATATGGAGTAAGCTCTGAGTCCAAATTCTGTGAGGAGCAAAAAAAACAAAAGAAAGCCAAAAACGTTTTTGAGGTTGTGATCTTCTTGACTGAGTTTAGGCACCTTTTCTTGGGGACTCCTTCTTTTGAAATTAATTTATACTGGGTATTTCTTTACTTCAGTTCTGTTAGAATAATCTTAAAACGAGAACCTGGTTTACTATAACTAGGTTACAATTCTAATATATTCAGAAACAAAGCTAAAAAAAAAAAGATGGAAGGCAAAAAAACACCTTTCCTTTAATTTCATGCTTCGTAACTCTTCTCAAGGTTCTGCAGAATACATCACTGAAAAATATGTAACCTGTTCAGTAAAATTTTAAATCTAGTCATATCTCAGTGCTGTGGTGGCTGAGGCAGAAGGACTGTTATGCGTCTGAGACCCAGTTTGTGTTACATAATACAATACTGTCTCAAACAACAGCAAAAGAAATAAAAAAGGTTCTACATGCCTTACGGAAAGATTTGAATCCTTCAGCCCATCAAACTGCTTCAAAACAGGAAAATCAGAAACTATGTTTAAAGATTTGAAATTTACTTTTAAAGTGTGGCCCTTGTAATCCATCCATTTGGCTTTCTGAGTAATAATTTAAGTACATATCCCACACTGTATGTACTTAACAGTTGAAAATGTTTTGGGGGCCAGGGATATAGTTCAGTGGTTCTGGCAACTGTCTTGCAAGCAAGCGCAAGGGCCCGGGTTCGATCCCTGGTAACCACATAACTATACTGGGCATGGAGACTCACCCCAGCAGCAACCAGTACCACATACCACAGTGCCCGGCATAGTGGCTCATGCCTGTAATCTCAGCATTCGGGAGGCAGAGGCAGGAGGATTGCTGTGATGTGAGTTTGAGGCTGAGCTCAGGGCCAGCCTGAACCACAAAGCGAGACCCTGTCTCAAAAAAAAAAAAAAAGGAAAGAAAGAACATGTTTTGGACTTTGGAGAAAATTCTCTTCCTTTCAGAGGGCATTTCATAGGCCCCTCTTAAGAATGGTTTCATATTCCAAAAATAAGTTCCTAACAATTATTACCCCTTCCTACTGTACATTAGGCTCATTGGCAAGAATCTGAAGGTGCCTTATCAAAACAAATATAACACGTCCTTTGTAAAAATGGTCAGGATGGAAAGTATATCCCTGTGTATCTACATTTTTCTAGTGATTTAAGAATTTTATGAAAACATTGAATCTAAAGATGATCACAATATACTTTAAGGCTGCATAATTCTTGAATATTCCCTCACACCCACCCTTCTTTTTAGATCAAGGTGTGCTCTTACAAGTCTAATATTTCAAAGATTTAGTAATTTTAGCATGTATGATTTACCAATAAACTATAATAAAGTTAATAGAAGATGGTAATCACCCAATAAAGCCCTATTAAAGACGTACCATCTGAGAATCCTCCTGCCCATTTCAATTAGAATGCAGTTGGAATCTTAGTCCTGACTAGAGAGGACTAACGTTAGGATAAAAGTTGCTGAGAAGGAACCTTTGTCCTATCACTTATCAGGTCTCTACCAAGTTTGAGACCCTGGGCATCTCCTAAAGACAATGAGGTAGGAACCACTACTACTGTCAAAGAGAACTCCAAAAAGACTCAAAAGGCAATTGGCGCATATACTGGGAAAATTAATTTTAGTTTCTGTCAATGCTTCTTATTCATATCACAATTTTTACTTTTAGAAAACCTGTCTGTATATAGCCTGCTCTGTCATTTTATTCTCAAGAGGAATTATGATCAAACAATTTTCTAAAATGTCATATACAGAATTGCTGAAAATAATTCTTTCTCCCCTTTGTAATATGAAATGATTTTTTTTAAGGTTTTTTGGGACAGGGTCTCGCTTTGTGGTTCAGGCTGGCCCTGAGCTCAGCCTCAAACTCACATCACAGCAATCCTCTTGCCTCTGCCTCCTGAGTGCTGGGATTACAGGCATGAGCCACCATGCCCGGCACTGTGGTATGTGGTACTGGTTGCTGCTGGGTTGAGTCTCCATGCCCAGTATTGTTATGTGGTTACCGGGATCGAACCCTGGCCCTTGCACTTGCAAGACAGGCGCCAGAACCACTGAGCTATATCCCCGGCCCTGAAATGATTTTTAAAAAGAATAAAACGTGTGACTATTTTTAAACTTTTCATAGGCTATTTCAAATACTGATGAGATCTTAGCTACAGTGAGCAATAGTTCTTGGCTTTTTTTCCACAAATCTAACACATCTACACAATACTGGTAGAAGTGACATAAAGCTTTCAATGCTAAGCTGAAAAAATCTCAGGATTTATTTAGAGGTGAATGTGGGACCACTTGTATGTTTTCATAAACAGTCAATAACTCCAACAAGGACATGAGAAACAGAATTCTTGCTCCTGAAAGAAGAGTGGTCAAAGTTTACAGGCTGCTCATATGTTAGCGAAAGAATCACATGGAATCCATTATTAAAGGACAGCAAGGGTAGCTGATTCTCCCTGAGGCCTTCTCTGTATCCTAAGCTGACTTTCTATTAGTCCCTTTTTCTTCCTCTACTTTTCCATTCCATAAAGTGCTTGATCCCGTCTGGCTACCAAATGGCTAAAACACTGCTTAACCCAGGCCTCACATTTGGAAACGCCACACCTATTTGTGTCACTGTTTCTCAACTGTATTTCCTACATTTCAGCTGAAGGGTTAGTAGCTCATAATTTAAACACATTTCAACTGAAGGGTTACCAGCTGGTCATTTGTTTGGTTTCTCTCTCTTCTTTAGCAGAATACAAACTCCTTAGGTTATTTAGCATGGGGCAAAGAACAGGGTATTAACGTGTTTGTTAAGTAAATTTGAATTTTCCTGCAGGATAGCTTTTCCTGTCTACAGATTATCTTGATAATGATTACACATTCTTGATCTTTCATAGGCTTCCTTCCTTATGCTCACCAAACTTTTTCCTGGGCTTCTCTCTTCTCTCTGTGGGGAAACCTGGGCTGACAGTCTATAAACAGTAAATGATATGATTTGTGTAGGAACTGATCAAGTCTTCCCAAGTCTGCCT